>PTEX01000333.1:492226-606178 GCA_003342815.1 Eudromia elegans | reverse complement strand
GCATATTCATCTTTAGCACACTGGTTATGTTTTCACTGTAATGTATGGCCCATGGGCAGTATAACTCATCGTGTTTTGCTGCATGTGTATGGATTGGTCCGCTCTTGGGAGGGCACCGGTCTCATTGCTGGCGTTGAGGATTGCTCTGCAGAGAGCTGTAGAGCCACTTTTCTGCTTTCTCTGAGGTTCTGGGATACTTCTGGGATAAATACTATGAGCCAGGGAAATTTTTCTGATGATTTATTGTTGCTTTCCAAACAGGGCTGTTCTGATCCCTAATACCAGCCACTGCAAGGATGGGAGTTTGGCAGTAGGAGATTTTTGGGTATATTTTGAGGGAGTTATCTTCTCTTTTTTTTCTTTTTTTTAAATTCAGTCTGCATGTAGTGTCCTCAGGAAATGTTACCAGCTATTATTTTTTTTCACACCTCCAGTAGATACTTGGAAAGTTTGCAGCATAGTCCATGCATGTGCTAGAAACAAGCTCAAGTTATTTTCTACATATCTGAAGTCACGCACAGATGCAGCATCGTTGCCTCTTTCTCTCTCCCTCTCTCTGAAGTGCTGGTGTACTTGACCATGCTTCATTACCTTGCATTTTCTAGCTCTTGCAGTTGCATATCTGACACTTGGCTTCCACCTACCTTTAGTGTCCTTCCTCCAGGTACCTACAATCGCTGCATGATTTTTCTTCATTCATATCTCTCTCTCACACTTGAGCAGGTATGGCAAGTACACTTGATCTTTTTTCATTAATGTCTCTGTCTCAAGGTTGACTGTGAAGTAGCTGATCTTTCTTTATTGCTGTCTCCCTTCTCAGTGCCCAGCACCTGAATGTTCTGACTGCACTGCTCTGCTTATCTGTTTTAATTCAGCCTGGCTGCCCGTGTCATCTCATGGGCAGAGCAGGAAAGAGCTGGAACTGCAGGGGCTGTGACGGTTTAAAGCTGTCCGACCTGACCTGCTAGAGACCGCAGCCTGGTGATATGGAGAGCTGCGCCGTACATGATTCAGGTCCTGCATCTCTTTAGCTTGGTGTGTGAAGGGGGCTCAAGATGAGGGATTCAATGGCCAACTTGTGGCAGTTACCTTGTGTCTGGTTTGGCTACCAGGACAGAAGGTTGGTGTAGACGAGAGGAGATTGGAAGTCATTGCAGCTGTTTGATAACGTCCTGGTGGGCATTGCTGTATTGCTCGTTTGAAATTCTTCTTTTTTAAACTGACTGCTCCTTTTGCCTATGCTAGCATTTCCCTGACCGTGGTATCACTGAGACAACAGTAACAGTACAGGTAGTAAATTTTAAGAAATGAATGTACTATGTACCAAGGTCCACCGGCCCGTATGTCATATTACATTTTGCTTTTAGGGGCTTCGTTAGTGTTGTACTTGTTCAATTCTTGGCTTTTCTAAGTTGGAAAGAATGGAGTGTGCTAACAGTACATGCACTGTAGTAATACATGCATTGACCGCACACTTTCAGAGATGGATGAGACAAGCATAGGTTAATTAAATCTGACCAGAAAATCAACCACATAATGTCCGTGTATAAATCCTCTTAATGGAATAGTCACTTCTTTGTACCAAGATTCTAGCGCTATAAAAACTGGAATAGGAAGCTTGAATTTCTAGTTTAAGAGGCCTTCAGTAGTGTCTGATGAAAAACTCACCTAGTTATATGAGTTGCCCTGCTAGAAGAACAGTGATTAGTGCTAACTTATTTCAGGGACCTAAAGGACTTCTATTACAGCCTTACTAATCATGGCACCTATTGCTGATAAATTCGGAGCAGTAACCTGTTGAGTACATTAGCATGTCTAACCTAATTACAGGGTGCAGTTTTGGGGAGTCACTAGGGAACTTTATTGTAAGTTTTATTTCTGCTTTTTAAAGAATTCACTCTAATTGTCACAGATCATGACAGTTACTGAGATTAAAATATTCTCCCAAAGGCTTCAAAATATGCGTTTTAGCTGAGGACTTAAATGGCTCAGGGCTTAACTTCCTTGAATAGGAATTTTCAACCTACTGCTTGTAGGTTTGGTGTTTCAGTCTCTGTTTCTCCAAACATGTTCTGTCATAACAAAGTTAATTATTGGCCTTGCAAGTGGCAGTCACTTACAGCACTATGCAATGTAATTGCCTCGTATCTGACAGTAGATTAAAAATAAAACATAACAAGAGGAATATAGATTACTGAAATTCCCAGACTGGGATGCAGCCAGCACAAGTAGTCAAATTAGGACTGCTTTATGTGATTTGCTGCAGGAGGGTTCCTGGCTCTCCTACTGGATGCATTAGTCTCCAAGCTGACTTTGCCAGACTGCCATTCTGGGGAACTGGGCCTGAGCTGACTGCGAAGCAAATTGGGACGAGCACAGGAAGAGTCTGAAGAGCAAAAAGAACACACGTGCCCATCTGCTGCCCATTTCAAGGCAAGCGTGGCCCTCAATGCACACAGAAAATATTTTAAAATAATAACCAACTAATCAATAAATTATTATAGCAGTGATAAAGATATAATATATATTTGAATATATACTTATATACTTTATAAATATATAAATAAATATGAACAAAAATATAAATAATAAAATAATTGAAAATTAGGTACACACTGTGGGAAGGGTGAAACAAAGCAAGATTTGAAATTTAAATTTAAAAAAATGTTTCCTCTCATTGTTCTTCAGCTTTGGGAATGAAAGAAAATAAATAATGAGAGCAAAATTATTTGATTATCATTTTACTACATTTCTCTGGACAAGAACTGACTCTGAACTGAGCATATCCCTTTTCAGTAGTGACTAAAGATGGTGCTAGATTCTCTAGCATGTGAACAAGAATCAAAATGTTGTTCAAATTTTAGACTAACCTTGAGCTATAGCTGAATCATCCTTTCATTCTTTCTTGTGATTCCAGCAGAAATGGGTTTGTATGTTCAAACAGGGATTGTATACCCCTGTTTGTGCTGCCATCCAGAGGGACCTAGACAGGTTGGAGAGTTGGGCAGAGAGGAACCTCATGAGGTTGAACAAGGACAAGTGCAGGGTCCTGCACCTAGGCAGGAATAACCTCAGGCACCAGTACAGATTAGGGGTTGACCTGCTGGAAAACAGCTTTGTGGAGGGGAATTTGGGAGTCTTGGTTGACATGTTAACCATGAGGCAGCCATGTGCCCTCGTGGCCAAGAAGGCAAATGGGATCCTGGCCTGCATCAGGAGGAGCGTTGCCAGCAGGATGAGAGGGGGATCCTGCCCCTCTACTCAGCTCTGGTACTGGGCTCCCCAGTACAAGAGGGACATGAAGCTTCTAGAAAGGGTCCAGTGCAGAGCAACAAAGATGATTAAGGGACTGGAGCATCTACTGTATGAAGAAAAACAAGCAAGCTGGGCCTGTTTAACCTGGAAAAGAGGAGATTGAGAGGGGGTCTGTGTATAAGTACCTGAGGGGAGAATGTAAAGAGGATGGGGCCAAACTCTTCTCGGTGGTGACCAGTGACAGGACAAGGTGTAGAGGTTTTCAGCTGAAACACAGACAGTTCCATCTCCATGTGAGGGTGACAGAGCCCTGGCACAGGCTGCCCAGAGAGGCCGTGGAGTCTCCTTCTCTGGAGATCCTCCAAACCTGCCCGGATGCCACCCTGTGCTCCGTGCTGTAGGGGTCCCTGCTGGAGCAGGGGATTGGACTGGGTGATCTCTGGGGGTCCCTTCCAATCTCGGGCACTCTGTGATTCTGTATACAGCATATGGTTAATTAAACCAGTGCTTCAGTTACCAAATCTGTGTTAATAAATATTTATTTGTGTATATCAGGAAATTATTCTTCAAAGTGTCACTGTATATTTATTCTGAAATCTGAATCAGTGACATTTTCAGTTTATTTTCTCTCTCCGTGAGTTGGAGCTGTGTTATTGGTGCGTGGTGTTTATGGCAATATTAGCAGAATCTTTTCTGGATGGGTAAATACAGATGGGAACAATGGGGAGAAAGTGCAAGAAGGAATAAAGAATAAATATCTGATAGTCAGGTGGAATGTCCTTGTTTTTCAGATTCTTCCTTAGTACACTGGCCATAATTATTTCTCAGTATGTATTTCTCGAGTATTTGCAATTTTTCTACAATTCATCTGAAGGCTTTCCAGGCTCACCGGAGAGTCCTGCGAGCTCTCGGTAGCTGTCCCTGTAATTGAATGAGAAATCACTCAAGCAAAGCACTCTGTCATGTTTCTCAAGTTGCACTCGTATTGCTTCATTAGCAAGCAAAGTGAAAGTTGATGCTTTATGACGTTTGGGTTAGTGTCTGTGTCCCCAAAGGTGCTTTGAAAACTCCAGTAGGGCTTCAGGTAAATCTTCCACCTTGTTCCAAATGCACTTATCAAGGGACACAACAAACATTACACAACCAATATGGCTATAAATATAAAATTTGACAGAGGGGTTTCTGAACACATCGGTTCTGAGTAGCGGGGTAGGGAATAGACTCTACAGAGATAGAAGCAAGTTTTAGAATTAGAAGTATATATAGGATTGGGTAGAAAAAGAAGCATCTTTTCACAGCTCAGTATGGGTTAGTGTCTGTGTGTGCCCAGATAGAGAGGGCCTGGAGGGGATCCACAGCAATTTCCCCATTAACAGTGTATTTTGGTAGTCACAAGTAAGAATACGGTCTTAAACCTCAGAAGTATTTACCTCTAATGGTCCTGTGGAAAGGTGACAGGATGATGCAAAGAGCCAATCCTTTCTGGTGGCCCTTAGCTTCAGGATTAGAATAATTTCTGCTGAAACAAATATACAATAAACCCAGAAGCATTACAACGAAGCAGGGGTACACAGGGCATGATGTTGGCCCCATGTACAGACTTCAATAGCAGAAAATGTGTGCCCTTGCTCACAGAAGGAATCACTTGGGAATTTCTCAGACACTGGGGAAGTGGTTCGGATGCAGATGCCCACAATGGTATTTTTAAGCAGCTTCAGCAGGAAAAAAAAAAAAAAAAAGAAAGAAAGAAAGAAACAGAATCCTTTTGTCAATCTAAGCCTGAAGTACTTTTTTGGGCTCTTAAATTATAGACACAGTCACATGGGTTTTACCTTCCAACATCTTTTGTCTGTTATACCATGCGCAGACATTTTGGGCTCATTTTCCTGGCACTGAAGAGAAGTCACACTATATCACTCAGCAGAAAAATATCTGCCACACAGTCTCTGTGATGCATCTTGGCATGTTGTAAATGAGAAAAAAACAATCCTGTTAGAATTCCAGGCTTTCCTACATTGGATATTTTAAAGTTATTTTAAAAAATGCTACTTTATTATATAGTAATATTACTGCAGCCTGAATACAACTGAAGGAAATTCATGAAAAATTGCCATAGGATTATTAATGAAAACTTTTTTTGCAGTATTAGTCAACTTCTGATTACATATGTATGAAAAATAGTGGAGCCCTGGAGCTGTGAGCAAAATAGCCGCCTTTTTTTACTAATGGCCCATTCTGAATTAGAGAAAGCTGTCACTACTTCACTGTTATTTTCATTAGTCGTTCTTACTTAGACAATATTTTTTCCATATGTTCTTCTACTCATATTTTGGGGAAAAAAGAGAGCTAATTATGGTGTCAAAAATGCAATGGAGAGGAATGCTTATTTTCACTCTCTTTTTTTCTTTTAAATGGATTTTTAAAAAACTTTCTTTAAAATAGTTATTAGATACATGATATATATCTAACTGAAACAAAAGGTCTTTTTTGTTCTTTTCTCATAACTTTTCACTTTCTCTAATAATCAAATGGGATTATGCAATGTTTTATTCATTTAAATGAGGATTAAAGTCTTCACATTCTAAAAAGCAAACAACATAAATGAAATGGCCTAATAAATTCACTGATATATAACTGACTGGACTTATATGTATGTGCAATAAATGATAATAGAGAAAGGGAAATGATGTGACAGACAATCAGATTAGGATGACTGCCAAAAATGTAATGATTTAAAATCACTAACCATTACAGACAAAGTTGCCATTGCAACTTGCCTTTATCATTTAGTGCTTTGAGAAGTCTTTATAAATACAAAATGAGGAGGGTTTATTAAGTCCAGTGAGAGGCTGCGTTCATGCTAGATGAAGAGTCATACTGTTAATTAGAACCAGACCGAAAGTGTCTCTTGCTCGTTGTTCAGTCAGCACACTGTCATCAAGTATCCTTCCTTCTGCTAGATTTTGAACAGGGACTTTTTTATCAACTGTAAACCTTTCTGGTTATCAGATCAGCGGTCACAACAGTAGTTAACTGAATTATGAATAGAATGGGTTCATTTGACTCTGAAAAATACCCATTATTTTGCTGGGTTATAGTTCAGACTACACACCCAAATCCAGGTCACAACAGAATACATAAAAATTTGCAAGTGTGATAGCAGAGTTGAAAAGACAATGAAGGAAGGAAGGGAAGGACCCTGGAAATACAGCAGTGCAGGATTAAGAGCCTGCAAAACTATGGCTGTAGATCTATAGATACCGATAGTGCTGGAAAAAAGGCAGTCTGAGCAGCTAGCTGGGATACTGGAATCCCTTTATTTTAGGCAGAATATGAGAGCTGAATCAGACCAACATTTTGTTCAGAAACCAAAAACTGAGATTTGGAGATAATCACAACCGTAAATGGAGACATTAAGGAAAACAACACTGCAGGCCTGGCAACAGAGCTAGCAAAGGCCAGCACCTTGATAAACAGCCAGGTGTTCATGGTACAGAAAAGAGCATGGCATTTTGAGAGTCATAAAGATATAGGTCACAGTCTATTTTTCAAAGTCCTCCTTGCTTTTGGTTTGTCCTCTCTTCAGCTGGATCCTTCCCTGTGATCTGCAACACTGGTTGATCTCTTTTTTTGTTCCCTACCATTTTTCTTTTTCCAAGGAGAAAAACAAGGTAGTATCTCTCTATTTGAAATAAAGAGAAAACAAGACTCTTTTCACTGTAACTCTCTTTCCTTTTGTTTCCTCTCTGCTGAGGAGATCCATCCAGCCACAACACCATGCCATGTTCAGGTGGAAACAGGAAATATAGTCCAGCCCTACCTTCCAAGTGATGCCATCAGTTAGCAGTACTATATCTTGCTTGCTTACTAAGTCACCAATCTGCCTCCCAAACCCAATATATCAATAAGACTTATCTGTAAACAGTCTACTTACTGACAGACAGCAGAGAGGCCATGAGAGGAGAGGAGATGGCTGACTGCTCTCAGGCTCCTCAAGGTTTTGCCCCTAAAGCCAGTGCTGGTGCTCTTTATTTCCTGGGTGCTGTTAGGAAGGAACTGCATTTTATTTTTCCCCAATTACAATGGCTTTTACAAATAGAGGCTTTCATTGCATTCAGGCTAGAAACTTGCTATCTTTTATCAGCTTCCCTAGACATATTTCAAAAGCAGATTCATTTTCTCTCATCACACTGAAATGAGACAGGAAGGCATATGAGATGATGACACAAAAATCTACAAAACATATAAAAAAAAAAGGAAGAAAAGAATAATGGGTCAAATATTCAGGTTTTGGACATGCCTATTGCTCTGTCTGAGCCATATCTACTGATGTTTTGGCCAATAAAAAAGAAAAAGGTATTTCCACATGGGACATAACATGTCCAGAGATAGCAAAATGTCACTTTGTCCTGCAGTGTGCCATCCTGCTGGGCATTAGAGTAACACCCAGATTAAGTGACCCTGACATAACGCTCCAGACAGTGCAAACTTACTTGTCTTTTATTTCTATGTCTTTCGCAGCCTTTCAAGAATGCCAGTGTGTAGGTTTGTCTGTAAGAATAAGTCATTTATTCAATTAGAGTGATAAGTAGTGTGTCTGCACTAGGGCAGAGAAAGAACATAGCACCATTTCAAATAAAGTGCCCTTGAAGTCTTTCATCACTCATACTGCGGTGTTCTCACTGCCATGTAAAAGGAGCTGCCTTTGTGTCTGTCGTTATTTTGGCAGGAAGGTCATTTCCTTACTATCCAGGGCTTTCTGCAAGCAGTAAAGCATTTCAGGAATACAAAGGCTTTTATTCTTTTATTATTTTTTAGCTATAGCTGCAATGAACTTGATCAGCTTCCTCTGGCTCAGTTTAGTAGAGAGAGATTAGCAACAGTGGCTGGCTGAGAAGCTAGCTTTGGGGATGAGCACTCTGGGCAATTGCTTGAGATAACAGCAATTGATGATGGGGATCCCTGAGATCATTAGGTAGCAGCACAAGTCATTGCAGAGCTAGAAGGGAAAAGGAAGGGAGGTTTATTGCTTAGTCCATGTCTGGGATCCAAAGACTCTAAAGCCAGCTCTGGTTGGCCATAAAGGGTAGGAAAGTGCTTGCCAGTGAGTTTTCTAAACTTATGAGCATACAGTCACTAGTATCACAGAACAGTACTCAGACTCAGCCCTCAAAACACACAGTGACAATTGGTTTCTACAAACGGTTTAACATTCCTCAGCAAGCTAGGATTTCCACAAATATCTCACTGGGATGGCATTTCTGGATTAGGGACCCGGTTTAACTGTAACTTGTGGGGCCATCTGCCCTGGTACAGAAAGGCAGCTTAAAAACAGTTTAAAACTTGTGTCTAGCCCAGCATATTTCTACATGAGATCATTTTGCACAGCTGTGAACAACAAAAGGTGAATGTCACAGGAGGAGTGATATAGTACTGCTACAAGGCTATGTAAACTAGAGAAGAGCAGCAAACTACAAAAGCTCTTAAGGCAGAGGATATGCTGTTCAGTACCTGATCACCAGCTGTAATAGCATAGAATTTATGCTCTTTTCCAAGACTGAGACCCACTTTTAATGGTTATTATACTGAAAATCTGAGCCAAAATGTAAGCAAATGTATTTAGTAATTGAAAAAGAGAGGGTTAAACAGGTTCTCAAATCCCATCACAGCTTTCCTACAAAAACATAGTGTTCTACTCAGATTCACCTAGTAAGTCGGCTGTGCCCGTGAAGGCAGTACAGTTGTGATTGTGTCTTTAAAACAGGCTCTCTGTGTCATTCTTGCTGCAGAATTCACAGACCATGCTATTCTTGGTCTGTCCCATAGTCTGAGATGTAATAGCTTGAAGTAAATTCTGTTTTTATTACATGCCATCCAAACTGTCAACATCAACAGAATTGTGCACACTGAGATAATCCCATCATGAGCAAAAGAAGAGAGAATTTTATTTACGCTATGATCTTCTGACTAACCTCTGAGTACCGACCACTAATTTGAACAGACCTTCTCTATTTGTTGTTTATGTGGCTTTTAATGTGGCTAAGTAGTAGGTCACAGTCCAAACGGTTGGCAAGAATAGAATTCACAGAACTGGACGCACAAAAACACCTTTGTTGTTAGCTTCAGGGAGTATTAGGAATTATCTTTTTCCTATTGATTTAAAATACTCACCCTGTTCTCCTGTGTCCCTTTAACATTTAATTTCAGGCCACTGCAATCATCATCAGGGCATATTCTCCGCACCAAAGTCTTGAGGACTCTAAGAATATGATGACAATATGTTGCCCCATGTTGACATTTATGCAGTTCATAAAAATATCAGATAATTGCACAATTTGTATTTGCGCAACCTTGCAGCAAATCAAATGACACAAACATAATCTTTCCTTGACCCCGTTTAGAGGCTGGTTTCATATTTAGCTCAGTTTCTTACACTGCAGCCAGAAGGTCTAAATCCATATTCCTGCAGATTCTTTGATATGGTAAATTTCAGGGATGGGGGAGTTTTTCATCAGATAGTTCCTTTGGTGCTAATACTTAATTAAACTCTAGGAACAGGAAGCCAAGATCTCTGAAAGGCAACAAATCCGAGTACCAGACTATAAGAGGTAATGCAGGAGCAGACATGTCATTTGTCATAGCAATGTCAAACCAAGCAAATGTGAATATTTTAAAATACATTTTTTAAAATTTCTCTTTGGGCCAGTAATCTATTATGTTCCCAATAGAACTTTCTTTCCTCTCTCTATTCTCAGTGCGATGACTAGTGAGCCTGGACTGATGATTTACTTTCTGTGTCACTCTCCAGGGGAACCTTTTGGTGACTTGGTGAGCCTCAATAGTACTGTCTTAAGCAGACTCTTAGCACATCAGAATTTGGCCTCTGGTCTCTAGGACACTGAGTAGCTAGTGAGTCTGCATTTTTTCAAGCAACCTCAGTCATTTGACTAAGCAAAAAACACTCAAAGGTTCTGCTTCTATTTTCCCTCTTTCGGGTTGGTAATAATCACCTCAGAAACTTGGTATAATTGTATTAAACTCAGTATGAGGAAATATTGCTTGGCACTTTTGAGAGTGCCAGACCTTGTTACCCTTAAATCAGCAGACTAATGTAGTGAAGTAAAGCAATTTGAGAGCAATGGAAACCATTTAAGGTACAAAATGCCACCTTCTGGCAGCTGGGAATTTGACTTAATAGGGATAAATAGTTGTTGCTGGAGATCGTAATTCTTGTTAGATAAATTCCACTGTATTTCTTTTCTTGATATTTTTAACCAAGAAAAAGAAAGGGACTTAATGGAAATTATAGTACCTATTTGATTAGTGCAACACTGAGAAATAAGAAGTCTTAAGCTTTTTTTGCGTCGTGGGACATTTTGTTAGGAAAATTGTCTTGTTGACCTTCCTCCTTTATAATTTTTCAGTACATGGGCCACTTTTCAAGCTGTTCATTGTAGTGAGGTCTACTCATTCTACCATTTGGGAGATCCCTTGGCAACCATGGTAATTGGCTAGCTGAAAAACTATTAACAGGAAAGTACTGAATATTCATCCGTATTTTGGCAATTTTTTTATTAATTTGTAGTATCCAAAACTGTGAGGAACAATTTTTCCTTGCCCTCTAGGAATCTATTTTATGATTTAATTGTAAGGAAAACTCCTGTGCATCACTGTAGTAAAGGTTGTCTTTCTAGATACATGAACAGTTTCAGTGATGGTTCCTCTGGATAAGCAGAAAACCAGATCTAATTGCAGTGTTACTCCTTATCTTGGCTGTTACAAGCTCCAGTGTTGGTAACAGTATACAAAACACCAACATTTTCAGAGTATGATGTTGACCTAAGCCCTACAGAGTACAAGTCTGGCTAAAACAAAGTTAAATGATGATGGTTATGAGCAATCTATTCACAGACTTAATATTCTTACTACTACTGAAGATTGCAAGCTAAAAACCCATTTTTCTTTTTTTCTTTTTTTTTCAACACCGTAACTTTTATTGCATTATTATTATTTAATTTTGGATAATACCTTCCAGTGTCAATTGCAGAACTGCAATATCCACATAGCAGACATCCCTAAGAATATAGTTATCCAGCTCAGGGGCATGAGAAAAATGCCCTGGCGTCTATCAAATCTCTGGTGAGTCCTGCATTTCCTTGCATTTTTTGACATTACAGAAGTACATTGTTCACATAATGACATACTCACAATCAATTGGATGGAATAATGTTGTCTATATATTGCTACTAGTAAATTTAATTTTCATCTGCTCGCATCTCTGCATCTATTATTGGTGTATCTAGACAGTCGAGCAGATCACTGTAATTAGCAATTTGCAACCCTACAAATCATCTTTTGGGGTGCTGAACAGCCCCAAACAAACCACCTTATATTATCATCTTCTTCTTCATTTCTTTGAACTATGTCTTTGTCTTTCAAAGGCATGCAGGCTTTTCTGAACGTGAGCACTTTGCTGAATAGTTTCTTACCTTTGCATAACCTTTCATAGTATCCAAGGGGTCATGTTGCAGGTAATGAGGGAAATTTAGGAAGACTTCTTTACTACTATTTTATCTGGAGGTGCTGAGTGGATTGACTGTTTAATACTTTTAGCAGATTTCATAGACTTATAACAACTTATAAATAAATGACTTGGTCAACATATTAACTTATGTCAATCAGTTAGTAGTGATTCAAAATGGCTTTAGGCACTGACAGCAAAAGCACTAAGTGGTCAAATTCTGTTTGATACTGCTTCGAGCATAATAAAGACTTATTTATGTGAGCATAATATAGTTTTCCATTTTAGAATATTTATGAGAAAAGTTAAAGAGCACAGGAAAATCTATTGGAAAAAAAAATAATACAGATTATGCATTTTCTTAGTAATTTCTGGCATAGGTTTAGATATGCTTGCTTTTCTATATTTACCATTTTAAAACAAAATAAGTTGTGGACTGTGCAAACATGCACATTTGTTTTAAGCAGCTGTAAATTTCTGATTAAATGTAGGAACTGATCTTTAACTAGAAGGCCAGTCATGCAAGTGCATAGATGAAAGGTCTTTTGCCTTAAGAAGCCTGCTAGAGCTAAATATTGAGATATATTTAGGTCCGTAAAGAAGTACATAGGCAGTCAACACAGAATTTCAAAAGAAATTCTAAGTCTAAGACTATATTTTAGAGAAATAGTTCTGCATACCCATCAATCTACATCAGAGTGAAAAATATCTCTACTTCTAGCATGGATATTCTGCTCAGAAAAATGGTTGATCTTTCTGAGTTTTCCTACTCTGAAACCCAGCTGATGGTCCAAAAGCAGCAGAGAGCCTTTAATGAAAAGAAGATGCAAAGTGCAAAGGTTCAGATTCATCAGGACCATTTCCCAAAGAAATGGCAGATTGTTTTGTTCCTGCCCATCCTAGAGAGTTGAGCAGTCGCACTGGAGCTCTTCTACCAGGCTAGCTGCTCTGCTGACACAGACCACAACAGTGTTTTTCTAGCCCTGTTTTGCTGCAGCCTCATACAGCTGAACGAGGACTTGTGTTTGCTATCTAAACTTAGAGAAAAAAAGTGTGCTTTATTTTATTTATTTTTTTTCTCTCCAGGCAGCCTAAAGTGAAGACTATAAGAACAAGAGGGAAAATATCTCTGATTAAAGCAATCTGAGAATAGAACAGTACAGTTTTAATGGGCCAGGAGTGCTCATGCTTTTTTGCACAGCTATGACACTGAATATTTTATCTCTCTTTTCCACATGGTCCAGCCTCTTGTTTTTGAGCTTACCTCCAAGGAGGGCACTTACCACGGTAACTTATGGATGGGGTAGAGACTGTGAATGGAGCTGACCTTGGCTTGCTGGTATGTTCTAATTAATGTCCAGCTGGCTGTACAAATGGCCTGAAAATGGTGACCCTGCTAAGGAGAGAGATGGGCAGTGGATTTTCTTTCAGCCCAAGAAGCCAGCAAAGCTTCAACATCCATCTGTGGACAGAACGGGCTGCAGCAAAGGCAAAGCAGGTATTAATAGCCTTCCAACATGTTTCTACTACAATCCCTGGAGGCTGGTTATCAGAAACCCCTGCAATTCACCATTAATCACTGTGTGAGGCTTTCTAATCTTCTTGACAAAGATTAATAGTCGCATACGGACATAAAGGATGCCAAAGACTATGAGAATAGGCACACATTTCAGACCTGTATCTCCGCTGCTTTACAAATCTAGTAATCATTAACATTACATATAAATGTAATACATATAAATGTACATATAAATGTTAAATACATTAACATTAACATATAAAACATTACCATATTAGCACAGAGAAAACGTTTAACCAAGGAGCAGTGTAAGGATTGGACCTTTCTTCCATTCATTTGCTCCTCTGAAAGCGGCTGACCAGCATGCCTACGAACGAGGGACACACAAGACTGCACGAGGCTTTTAAAAGTCTCCCTCAATCTACTTACACGAGAGAAGGAGATGGGAGGTCCTGCAAAGAGCAGCTTTCCAGGTAACAAAGCATTTCTTTCCTTTAGCCAGGTGCTTGAAAGAGCTTCTTGTGAAGCTGAAAGCTTGTTTTATTTTCACTTACTCATCCTGACAGCCTGAAATGAGCAACGTCTATCTTCTTGGTTTAGTCTCTTGCCTCTCTCCACTTTGCAGTGACACGTTTTAGATTATCCACTCTGATTACAGAGGTCCTGCCTTGCTTCACTGAACACCCGATTTCCTGTCTTCATCCAGTGGCAATAAGTGGCACAACTTATGATTCATCCTCAGTGTTTTCATTAACATTCCCTCTTAGCAAGTGTTGCTTGCTGCTTGTGCTGCCCATTTTTCTTTTCTTCTGCAAGTATTTCTTTTACTGTGTTTTGCACCCACTCCTGAATGGTATCTTGGGTAAGAATCTATTTTTTTTCATTGTTTGGGGTAAACTCCCTTTTACATAGGAGCATTGAAGTATGAAAGGACCATTTTAATCTCTCTAATAAGGAAGTAAAACTGATGCCATCATGTCACCCGCCTACATTTATGCCACTAACTGAAAATTTATAAACTTATTGGTCACGCAACCAAAATTGTTTGGCAGCTGTCTCAAAGGTAATTCTTACAAGTTTCCTGAAAGCAAAGAGAGAAAGAGAAGCGCCCTGATGGGCTTGCTCTGCTATAAAGTACCAGAGGATGGAAGCAGAGGCAATACAACTGTAGGAAACCAGGCTTCATTGCCACAGAGGTTCATGAGATCAAGTTTAAGATGTATTGGTGGATGTTAGAACACCAGAAAGGAATTTACTGACAAACTGTAAGTGATGTGGGATTTTGGCTATAAATATGTCATGCTTCGCTACTCTATACACGCTCCATGCAAGTGCTTTGCAAATTGAGTGGAAGGGTGTGAGCCTATAAACCAGCACTAACCCAGGCCCCACAGGACTGCGGTAGCTCAGAGTCACCATGGGGAAGGAGGGCAGGGAGCCCAAATGCCTGTGGCCAGCGGCTCCGGCTGCAGCCTGCGCCTGGGGCTGCATGGGCAGCTGCCAGCCATCAGTCCTGGAAAGACCAGTGGGGCCGAAGAGGGTCAGGCTTTCACAGGGATTCTAAACGCCGTCCTTACTGAGGAAAGGTCCTTACAAGGTAAAAAGCAAAAGTGGGAAGGTTTACTTTAGCTGTAAATGAGCCTTCGGAAAAGTCATAAAGAGAAGAAAGACAGGCAGGCTGCTGAAAAGGGATCACCATGCAAGCTCTCCCAGAGATGGAAAGGCTCTCTGAGCATTTTTTTCTGGATAATCACTGCTTTTTCTTTTTCTTTTTTATTTTCTTTTATTTTTATTTTTTTTTTTTACTGGAGCCAGTTGGCGAATTCGAGATTAGTGTAAAACTACTGTCGCTGGATCTTCTGGAACAAGATGGTATAAAAACTCCTGATTCTTTCTTTTTGGAAAGAGGAATGTGTTGGGGCATCAATTTTTACTTGGCTTGGCTGGTGGCTGTCAGCCTTCTTAGAGGGGGAGGATCTACACTTGTAGCTGGCGCACCACTCCACTAAACCCAAGAGTTGTTGGGGAAGAAGAAACAATCCCCTAGAATTTAATGGAGCACACCAAAGGTGACTTTTGATGAAAGAATCCCAAGAGAGGTAGTGTAGGCATGGGAGTTCTTTGATTGACACCAAGAGATTGGAGGAAGATTCCATGTAATGTACATTTTTTAAGATGCACACACTAAGCTAAAATGCCCAGAAAGGTAGATATGTACTGCAGGGCTTCTTACAACTGCTATATCTTCTTCCAATAGGGGCTTTAGAAGTTCAAAGAAAGACACAAATCTTGCCATCTTCCACTTAAAATGAGGTGGAACAAGGGAGTATAACTAGGAATTGAATGAATGGAGTGAAAATACAAGAGTAACTTTATGACCATTAGCACACAGATCAGCCTTATTCAGTACTAAGTAATTTCAAATGTTGAATGAAGACACCTGAACAATCCTTCCCTAAAACAATTAGCTGACTATACTCTCTTTTTTTTCTTCCTTTCTTCCTTTCTCTCTTTCTTCCTTTTTCTTCCTTTCCTCCTTTTGCTTCCTTTCTTCCTTTCTCCCTTTCTTCCTTTCTCCCTTTCTTTCTTTTTTTGGAAGGCCAAAAGCTAAATGGGACATAGGTCCCATTACTCTTCATATGACTCCCATAAGTCAAGGTCTGGCACACTTGTAACAGTTTTGTGCATGAATTTTCAAGGTTGTCAGTGGAACACTTTCCACCTACATTAAATTGACAAATTGCCATTCTTATTTGAAAGATTTTGAATACTGTTGCCCCTTCTCTAGTCTTAGATTTGTTTGTTTCGATCTCTCTTTTTTATAAGAAGATTCACTTATCAGTCTCCCAATTAAATTGTCTATTGATGCAAAAAATACAAAGGAGCTGAGATTTCTTTAAAATCAGTGTTTTCTATTAAGTTAGTTCACTTATTCTTCCCATCATTTACATTTTTAATCAAATCATGTCTGAGGAGAAAAACAGAGAAGGCTACGGTTCAATTTTTTTCTTGCAAGGTCTTGCCTGATAGACCTGTGTAGCTGGTGTTGTAGATGTAATCAGCAAATAATAGGCAGAATGGTGAAACTGAGATTGTCTGCAAATTGAGGCTACAGTTCATCTCTCATGCTGTCCATGCAGCAAAAATTGGAGTGTATAACATCAAAATATGAATACCATGGACAGAAGGAGGAACGCTTACAGCTGCCTGTGCTTTGTCTTCCTCTCTGAAATGAAGAAAACTGTATATCATTAAGATGCCTAATTCAGTGCTCTCAACAGCTGCCTGGGTGTTATTTCATAGAGAAGGATGTCAAAAGTTTTACTGTGTTTACAGCAACAACCTTCTTTTCTTACTAGTCATTCAAATGGCCCCCAGTCTACAGCAATTTCTCATGGCCATGCATCAACGAATTTAATATATTTACATTCTGTATTTCACTCAGTACAAACTATAAGAGTCAACATGGTGTGGCAGCACAGCAGCAATGTTCTGATAAAGTCTATTGAATGAGTTTTCCTTCTGTAAATTCTTGATATGATTCATATTTCTCAAATTTTGCATGCTCCAGCTCCCACTGGTAACATATATATAACATACAAATTTAAGCACCTATGCTAAGCAAACAGATAGGTCTATTAATAATGACTCAGTGCTTTTTAATTAACAGAAAGGAGGCATGAATTTGCACGCTTTGATCTCTGAGCCATGCTCATCCCGTGTTTGTAGTTTGTCTGGGAATGTAGTGTTCCATGAGAGTCAAGGATAAAAAGCCTATTGTCCCTTCACTTTGTTATTATCATGAATTATTGATTCCACATATAATACAGAGTATATTTCTCAGAGGAAAAGAGTGTAACTATTTTTTTGGTTGTTGCTTTCTTCTGCCTCTTCCGATAAGATTTCCCTTATCGAGCTGAGTTGTCAGAAAATTGAAAAAAATAATTTGTGATGAATATTTAAAATTATACTTTGTCTTGAGATTTGTAAAAGATCCCATTTATTAGAAGCAAAAATTCAGAGCAATAAATAGGAGTGGATATCACAGAAGACAATTTACAATTACAGTTTATTCTTTTAAAACTTCTGAAATAGGTACAAGACAACAAAAATTAATTAATTGACTAATTAATTAATTAAAAACATGTGAAGTTGCATGGCATGGTCAAAGCATGAAGAAATCTGTGTTACAGTTTCACTCACTATTGATTTTGTTTACAACAATTATACTGACATTTTTAATTGTATTCAGGAACATTTGGCTTTCCTTAGATTCTTAGTGCTGCAAGAAATAACATATCCTGGGAGCTGGAGTGAGATTCACTTTCTCCTTTTATGACTGTTAGGACATTTTATGACTTCATGCCACTTTTCAGTTTAAAGTGGGCAGAGATATTCATTATGACGTTTTATTGAAACAGTTAAATTACATCAGCAATATTTCACAGCATCTGATACAATAATGGATACTGTAGGTTTGGTATCATTGTCTTTTTGAGAAAAGGTGCTGTATCAGATGATCACTTATAAGTGATCTGTTTCAGAGACCCCCAAACTTACGCAGAGTTTGGAACAGATAGGGTTTGAATTTCCATAGATATAGAGATCAGATAAAAGAGTCTCGTAGAAAAGCAGGGTAGGGAAATTCGCAGAACTGGAAATTCACACAAATACAACTTTTTTGCTGCTTAGATGGAAACAAATTAAAAATTTTGTTTGTTTTCTTTTTATCTTTCCAAATCTTGATACTTAGAAGTGGCTTGACCATGATTAGTTTTGCATTTCTTGTATTATTGAAAACATTAGTAAAATATTCATTAAAGGAATTCAAAGAACATCAAAAAAGAAATCTGATTTTTTTCCATCTTAGTATTCAGTCATCTTTATTCCTCTCATAAAAGAAAACTTTCTCAATACATCTAGCATGTTAATTCTTTTTATCAACAACAGTTTCATTATCAGATATCAATATACATGACTAAATACTGTGGGAAATCAATATTCTGTTGCACCAAAGTACTTTACTTTTTACGGGCATGGTCAGGATTTCCCACAGACTCTGGCAGAAGCTTTTTATCTTCTACAAATGCTTTAGATGACCATAGTCGTTTGCAGTTCCTATTTTTTATCCTTACAAGTGAATTTCAGTACATACGGGAGCCTTTAAGGATGTTTAAGTACAGTAGAGTTTACAATCTAAATTTTGTAAAGACTAAAATGGCTTAACTGATAAATAAAAAAGAGGGGAGGGAGAACATATTGAATTTCTGGTTCATATCTTGAATAAAGCAAGAGTGTATTCTTTTTAGCATTATTCCATACTCTGGTGAGTAATGACTATTATATTTGAATCAAGCAATTCATAAAATATTAGAATAAATTTGACGCATACAAAATTGCATAAGACATGAGGGCTATTATTGGACTGGATGGATCAAATCTGACTTTGTGAGGTTTTTATAGGGCAGAGGAAGCTAACTACTACTGGTACCTGGTCCTGGGACTGACACCCATCCACCAAGAGCGCTGAAAGTGTCTCTACAATTGCAGCTGGTCAAATCTGTGTCTCCCCACCAGGGAGAGCTCCCTTTCTTACAGAGGAGGAGGAAGGGGAGGAAGAGGAGGAAGAACAGGATCGGTTGTGGGCCAGCAGCCATCTGAAAGGGCACATGAAGGGAAAAAGGATACAGGGAAAAGCTTCTACAACATCATGTCTTAAGGCACGAAAAGAAGAAAAGGAGCAACGTGGTGAGGGAGTTGTTCAGGGAGAACAAGCAGAGTATGAGTTAGAAAACAGGAGTATGGGGAAACATGAAAGACATAGGCAGGAAAGGGAAAATGAAGGGAAAGAATACAGCTATGTTCACAAAAACAATAAACTTTAAAGACAGCTGCAGATGAAGCCCTTCTCTTTTTTGGGATTATTAATGGAGTTATTATTGCAGTTGAATTAAAAAGCCCTAAGCCAATCCTAGGTAAACATGAGAACTGCGCTATGCTAAGTGCTTTGAACCTTTCATGCCTAGAATTCAGATGTCCAGATGGGAGATGATAGATATAATGCCTTTATTTAATAGCTAATGTGTCTTGTGAATATGGCATGATTTCGGTTTCCTGTTGTTAGCTCACAGTACTCCCTCTACAGACTTGGCTTAGGCACATTCCGCTATCACATCACTTTGTGTTGCAACATCAGCATGGGCTTTGAATAGTTCTGTACTTGGCACTCACAGAACTTATCTCCTAATACATTTTATCGAGTACCTCTCCATCAAAATCAAACATAATTAGTTACTGGCATCCTCACTTTAGACACAAAAATAAATTGCCATTTTAAGCAATTGTTTGAATATGTAGTCTTCACAGAGAGTGTTCACTACAAGACAAACATTCAGTCAAAGGTTTCTGCAGATATGGCCCTAACCATATCTGTATGGAGGAAGTGATTTGTCCATAGTGAAACCTACCAAACCAAAGGCAAAAAAGCTCCATTTATTCAGCAAGCCTGGTTGTAGATTTTAAGACTAACCCCCTGAAGGAAGGAAAGGAATACATTTGTCTTTTCTTCACTTTCCAGTGTGAATTCCATGTTTACATTAGCAGATTTAGTACAAAGTAGTCTGGTGTTAGTAAGCAAAGAACAAAGTATTTTCTCTACATCTTAACTATTTCTTTGGTGCGATGCACTGGGATAGGTCTATTTTAAGGCAGAATGAGACATCTGTAAATGTTGAATTGAAAAGGTAGGAAACGCTACAAATATCTTAGAAGTGATAAAGCAAATAGTATGGTTTATTGTGTGTCTTATTTAAACAACAAAAATATCTAGCTCATAAAAATTTGAGTTGTATCTGCATACTGTCTACAGGTGTAGCAAAATAGTCACTCACATTTCTGTGTGCACATCTCCTCAATTTTCTGCTGGTGCAATAAATAAATAAAAATAACTTTACATTCAACAACCTATTCTTATGACTTTTTTCCCATGGAAGTTTTTCTATATTTTCATTTTCTGACATTTATTGCCCTATTTAATGTAGCACACTTGTATGATTAAATTACAGTTTATGCTAACATCAAAAGCAAAACATTTCGGTGCAGTTTAGGGATAATATTCAGTTAGTATACAGTAATTGATCATGACCTTTGTTGGTTTACTGTGAGGTCAGTGTTCATCTTTAGCTAATTTCGTATGAATTTCTCTTGCTGAGGAAATAGAAATACATTATTAATAAGAACAGATAGTATTTCTTATATCTTATAGTATCTCTTATATTATAGGGATACATGCCAGCAAGTGTCTGTCAAAGAATGTCAAAAACTGCTCTTGGATGCAAACCAATGTTTAAATATACTGTATATTAATAACTACATCTGCCAACACTTCTCTTACAATTAGCATCACTGTCACTTGAATAAGAACAAAAGGTGAGTGGAGAGAGTGGTTCTGCCTCATTCAAAGTACAACCTGGGAATGCTTCCACAGCACCAGAGATACCAAAGTCAGATTTCACCCATATTTGGGAGAGGACCTTCATTTGTACCTTAGGGTTTTACTCCATGCACCATTGGAGTTCCCAAGGCATTTGTTGAAATGTGCAGAACAGGTATTGCTGCTCTGGAAGCCAGCTGGTAGCACCTCTGCAGGCACTCTGAACTCCACTGGGAAATGTCCCCACTTTGCAAATATGTCAGACTTCAAGGATATTCAAACTAACAGGAGCGGCTCCAAACCCACAGTGAAAGAGAAAGGAATGGGAACAAGCGGAATGCTGGGCTACCATGTCACAGGCAAAACCACGGCACCCTCATGGGTGACATTGATCCCACTGTGTGAGCTTGGATTTGATTTCAGAAAGTGCAAGGTATTTACATCCTAACTTTATATCTACTTCACCAACTAAATGAAATCTAGATCATTCGGAGGTATGGCCAGAGCTTAAATTTTCCTCTACTACACAGGCATACTGGATATCCATAACTATAACTCAATGAGCGTACATTTTTTCCCAAGCTGGAATGAAACAGGAAGACTGTATTTCTGTGATTTAGTGTGTTGGTCAGGACATTTTTTATAGAGTGTAATGAAAACCTCCTTTCTGCATAGGCTACATCATCTTCAGGTGCTTTGTGAGGGGAACACTGGGGAAAATACAGTTTTTATCTATGGACCATAAAACATGAAGCCTTATTTTTCCTCTTTTTTTAAAATTGAGAGGAATTTATTTTTGAAAGGTTAAAATAATGCCAGTAGTTTTCAAAGATAATGCATATGGCTACACACATAATGGAGTACTTTTCTAAAGGAAATGAAGGATTATTATTATGGATTGTTGAACACCTTGGGGCAAAGTAGTTAAAATCCTTGGAGAAAGAAAAGACCTAAAAGGGAATGCTTTCAGGCTTGACTCAAGGGATGTTTCTATAGTGGGGAGTCATGAGGAATCATTTGCTCCCACTGTCCTGCAGTTCATAACAGTGAAGTACCAGAGTAACTTGCTGCATGGGGGGTTGATGGGATTTCCCATGCAAGGAGAGAACCTGTAGTCCTCCCCACTCCTTCTCTTCTTGGAGCCCAAGGCCACCACCTCAACGCCACGTGGTGTTAGCTCCTTGCAGTTCCATCTCTGCGGGACAAGTTCGACATGGCTCTGGCACATTTGTGCTCCTTGGGGCACCCCATAGCCACCCTAAGATAGGGGCTCCTTCCACCTCTCAGTCACCCCTCAAGTCACAAAAATTTCCATAAGTTCTTATGTGGATGGTTGAGCTCCAGGCATTTCATTTCCAAATGGAATATGTTTATCTTTTACAATGTTTTTTAAATGTTAAGGGAGAAATACTTGTATTTATTCTTAAGAACAGGGGTTTTACGTATGATCCACTATGGCAAATCTTTCAGAAAATGGTCTCATAAGTCTCATGTTTTTTTCTCAGCTCTGCATGTGATGGCCTCGGCCCATAGACTCAGCACAGTTAAAATGCTTGCTCTTTCTAAAATACCTACTAGTGGCTTTCATTTTCCAGTCATTATCTGTGAGACTGTCTTTTAAGTGTTTATAAGTGTTTAGGAAAACCTAACGGCATCTTGTCCTGATTTAAGCCCTTGAATTCTTCTGCAGACTTTCTCAAGGTGACCTTTCCCCTATTCACTCATTTTCTCAGACCTGTGGTCTCTTGCCTATCCTATTTCTGAAAGTAGTGCAGAGCTTGCTGAGCCAGGGAATGAAAAGAGGAGCTTTGCCTCCCTAGGATATTGGCACCAACTTAAAGAGCACCAGAGTCTTTGACGTAGTCAGGCAGCAGTGGCAAACATTTCTTGGCATTTATCACTGCTTTCCTTTTAAAGCTACAGCTAGTTTTAAAGTAAACTTCTTTCATGTGTTGTGTTCTCTATGTTTGTGCAGGACAGCTGGCTATGCATGTAGCCATTGTGTTAATGATCAAAGGGTTAATGTATTCTAGATACCCCTATATACAATAACAAATACAATAAATAGATCCAAAGAAGCTTTCTAAAGGTTTCTGTTCAATAGATTTCTGGATAATGACATATTGAGCAAAGTAGGTTCAGAAAAATGAAAACAAACTTAAATCAAATATGCTTTTTATTTTCCATTTTCAGGTCCCTATTACCAGACAGACTGAAAAAAACCTCAGGTATGTCAAAACAATGAAGAGCGATTCTTGTGATATTTCTATTCTGAAAGGCACTAGGTTATATCCAAAATCTAAAAATAAAGCTGGTATTAATGAGATTTCCAGCCCTAATGTCAAAGATAAAGACGTTTGGGTAAATTTCAAATAAGCACTTGTGGGTTTGATTTGTTTGAGCCTAACAAGATTCATGGCCTGCTTTATAATGATTGTCATATTGTTGTGTCTCTGTACATTCTTTTTAGATTGGAGGTATAATTGATCAGTACAGTTTATAGCAGCAAAGCTGTTAGACTCTAAACTGGAATGAATATTACAATACTTCACATACATTTTAGTATTCATCTTTGTCTTCTATTTCTCTCTGCTTTGTTTCTCTCTTTTGCCTTTTATTTGCAAATTGTTACAGGCGAAGAGAGAGGAGAATGTGGATAGCTAACTATAAACTACAGATATGAAGATGTAACTTTTTGATAAAAAAAGAAGTCATACGACACGTATGTTTATATACATTTAATTTTGTCCTTGAGTCTTTTATTCCTATAACAAGTTCACAGTGGTTTTCAAAACAACATGAAAATCTTGGAAACTGCTAGCTTGACTAGCATTTTGTCTTCTATACACTTCAATTCCTCTCTTAATTATCTGGACACAGTCTAGAAATATCTGCAAACCTCTCCAGCTCTTGCAGCTTGCACATTTTGATTTCTATCAAAGATTTATGCAGCACAGTTACTACATATGAATTGCTACATTGCTCCCATCAACTCAACTCTGAGACTTTTTGGTTTCATCTGAACGTCTTAGTTTTCCTCCTTCTGTATTTCATAGAATTAAAGTGATGAAGCAGCATACGTAGCCTTATATAGCAAGGCAATCTGAGTTTCACATGGCAAAAGCCTGCTGGGAATGGGCAACCCTGTGGCAGGGCATGTGGCATGGCTCTTACCAGCTCTTGGACCCAAAGGCTGAGGACTCTACAAGAAACCACATATCCTGTGAGGTTGAAGGAGTGGGCACAAGCAGTTTTCCCATCATATCATACTGGAATCCTCTAGCCTGCCCAGAGGTCTATCTGGAACCTATGACAGCAGGTCTGAGCAAGCAATGATATTTAATTCCTCACAACATCACATGTAACAAAACAAGGAATTCCTACCACAAGAACCAATTCATGTTTCCAAACATGAAACACAAAAAGCATTCAGCCTAGGAGTCTTATTGGCTCCGAAAATTTTCAATGGTTGTTCAAGACCAAATGAATTTAAACATTTTAAAATCTTTGTCTATGTAACTAATTAAGGGCACGCTGACAGAACCCATGGCAGAGTCTATAAATGAGTCCTTGGATTCAGTGGAATTCTGGAGTGCTACATACTGGTCTATCTGTACTGCCGCATTATTTCAAAAAATGGATTTCCTAAGAGCTTTTTCCTGAGTTTTAAAGAAACAAACAAGACCGTGTTGAATAATGTGTTACTGTTTGGAATCAGCTGAAGGATCTATTATTTATATGCTTCGTTTGATTATATAAGAACTTCAGAGATGTGCTCGAGATAATTATTTTAAAACACAGTCAATAAAAACAGACTAGAACCAGCCACCATCCCTCTACATATAACTAATTTACTAGATTACACTATGCAGATGAAGAACCTGCCAGAAATACTAAGCAGACCTTTTCAAGGCATAGGTCTTGCATAAAAAGCTTCTCAAAATACATATGCATATATATATACATATGTACATATATAAAAATACATATTCAAAAAAAAGAAAAAAGAAAGCATAATAAAGATATGAGCCACTAGCATTTAACCCCCAGTCAGTAAGATATGCCTGTCTTCTGCTTGATTGATAGCTTGATTGGGTTTTGTTGTCCTGTGGTCCTTTGTCACCCTGACACCTTGTGAAAGTCATTTACACTGATCCTAAATAGATAAAAGATGTTACTAGTTTACAGCAGTCACATTTTTCTTTCATGGAAATGAGTACATGAAGACAAGGGCAAGGGCAAAGTCATCCTGAGGATGGGCAGCATACAAGAGTAAAGACCATTCACAGCTCTTCCAGTATTATTTCCGTCAATTTTCAATATGATCAACTATTATGGAATAAAGTTGGATGGCATTTAGAAAGAGAATTTAAAATTAATCTTTTATTTCCCCTGGAATTACTGGAGAAATATGAAAGTGCACTTCAAAGGAGTTCAACATGATTAGGTTGTTTTATTTTTTAAAATATGCAGGACTGTTTCTGCTTGGAATACAGCATCTCTTTCAAGCTAACATGTCATCCCACTTCCTGGCTATGGTACTGCAGAAATATATGTTTCCTCTCTAACTCTCTGCAGACATTCATCACAGTAATACTAGCTTGGGCTTTTATTTATTTCTCAGTGTTAAGAAACTTCTCCTTTTCTTCTATTATAGAATTCATTTTTTAAGGTCATTATTTTCCATTTGAATGATCTTGAAGTTCATTCTTCTGGGAAAGGCCAACATGAAGCCTTAGGTCTCACTTAAGCTTATATTCTGAAGGAAATGGTACATTGACTTTGTACTGGCTTTTGGCACATGGGTTAATTTTACCTTCTGCTTCAGCTCTCAATTTATAAAATGCACTTTTCAAAAGTTGTAAGGCACTCAGGCCTAAGAATTGGGGTCTTATATTTCCTTTAAAAACCAACAGATCACTGAAGAATTACTAAACAGTTCACCCATGAGTTGTGTTTACTTTACTGCAGAGGACTGGTATATTTTAGTTCTGGCTGTGGCTGTATCTGCAAAAAGGCATGGCTTCAGCAGGGAATATTTGAAGGAAGAAGCTGTCACAGCACTTCTTTCATCACTACCCTCAAGAATAAGGAGGACAGGCTCATTTCCCCTGACTTTTATAAGGCAAAGCATGGTCAGTCACAGAGTATGATTCTTTTCTCATGTTGTTTCACACCATTCTCACTCTGAAGGAGAGAAAGCAGTGACTTTCTTCTCATCTTGCGTGAAGACTTTTCTTTGGATGATACAAGTTAATGCAAACACCGTTAACCCAGCAGTTCTGAGCGGATATCAATCTCATTTTCCTACTCTACTCTCTGTATTACTCAAGGAAAATGAAGGTGGGACAAAAGTGTCTGGATAGAGTATGCTGCATTCTTTGTATGGTCCTGCCAGAGTTAGGAGTTCTTGTTCAGCTATTGATTTGCCAAGGAGGAAAATATCTCCTTGATATCTTACATGCATCCCTTTTGTGAGCTGAAAAGACATTTTAAAATTAATAACTGCTAGTTACAGATTCCTACTGATTTTCTTCATTGGACTAATGGAGCTCTCTGGCTTCGTAACGTTGCTCCATATTTAACCAAGTTTATACCTGCTGTTTCAGATTTGCTTTTAGTGTGAAAAATTACATGCAGCTTCTGAACTGAAGCCAACAAATACCTCGTTATAAGACAGCTCCCTCTAGCTGTGAAAATATTGGGGGAGAGGAGAGGGAATAAAAATAAAAAGATTTGAGAAAGGAACATTCAGTGTGTTTTAATCCTTTCAGAGCTTAGTTTGCAGCACTGTGGATGGGGAACTTCTATTCACAAATCCTGTTAGCAAACAACAGCATTTACGTATGTAGTTCCCTAGGCACCGCTTTCAAAATTGTTTTCTTTATGATTTTGCTGCAGCAAAATCAGTTCACAGTTTGTAAAAACTATTCATGGAAATAAATCTCTTGGGAAGTTCAGCAGTACTTTTCCACTAGTGGTTTATGGCCTTTTTCAGATAGCTATCTTGGAACATAGTTCACTGACTTCTAAGATGTCTGTTGCATGAATTCTTTTCATGGGTAAGCACTTTGTTTTTTAGTCCTCATTATGCTCACATTTTTGTTTCTGAAGTTGACTTGTTCCGTTCCCATCCATTCCTTTAGAGAAAAAAAAGTTTTCTATTTTTTTGAATTCTAAATCCAGTTTTCTTTTGCACTTATGAGAGCTGGTCCATACCAAGCTTTGCTAAGAAAAGAACTTAATGAGGATACTAAGAACATTTTGGAAAAGAAAGCTTATTATTCTTGAGTAAGGGAAAATAAGAAACTATTTTTTGACATCAGGAAAAGAAGAAACTAATTTTTGACAACACAAAGATAAATTCTAGTATAATTTGCCAGTAAATCAGTTTTGGCTGAGGTGTTCTGCTTTCTTTGTTGAGATCACTATCTTTAAAAGTGAAAATAACTTCAATAAATAAAGAAAAATTTCTGTTTTTTTTTTAAATAGAAAAATAGGATGCTCTGCAGGAATTCTCTAAGCTAGTGCCCTCCAGGTTCATTCCATTTAATTTATTCCAGTTTAAGTCCATTCAGTAAAGGGAAAGTACTGATGCAAAAAAATTGCATTAGAAAATATAGTCCCTTATACCTCATGAATTTGTGCTGATATATGATCATGGGTTCTCTGAATTTACAAATAATGCAAGAATAGTGGAATTATCTCCCCAGTACCGTGTTAATACGATCTGCTAAATTTGGTATTTGCCAGTGGTTACTAATATTCAGGCAATTATTACATGGTGAAAGAGATGAATGGGCTTTGTGTTAACATGGAAGTGATTTTAGCCTCAGATCAGATACTGAGATATTGTGCTATTTTTAATTTATTTAATTTATATCTAATAACCTTAACGTCCTACACCTGGTGGGGAGTAACCCCAGACACCCGTACAGGCTGGGGACCAACCTGCGGGAGAGCAGCCCCGCAGAGAGGGACCTGGGCGTCATGGTGGACGACAAGTTGGCCATGAGGCAGCAGTGTGCCCTCGTGGCCAAGAAGGCCAATGGGATCTTGGGGTGCATTAAGCAGAGCGTCTCCAGCAGGTCGAGGGAGGTGATTCTGCCCCTCTACTCAGCCCTGGTGAGGCCGCACCTCGAGTACTGTGTGCAGTTCTGGGCTCCCCAGTGCAGGAGGGATGTGGAGCTGCTAGAGAGAGTCCAGCGCAGGGCCACAAAGATGATTAGGGGTCTGGAACATCTGCCCTATGAGGAAAGGCTGAGAGAGCTGGGCCTCTTCAGCCTGCAGAAGAGAAGGCTGAAAGGGGACCTCATCAGTGTGTACAAGTACCTCAAGGGAGGGAGTGAGGGGGATGCGCTTGACCGCTTCTCAGTGGTGGCCAGCGATAGGACAAGAGGAAATGGCCACAAACTGAAGCATCAAAAGTTCCACAGGAACTTGAGAAAGAATTTCTTGACAGTGAGGGTGACAAGAGTCCTGGAACAGGCTGCCCAGAGAGGTGGTGGAGTCTCCTTCTCTGGAGATCTTCCAAATCCACCTGGATGCCACCTTGTGCCACATGCTCTAGGTGAGCCTGTGTGAGCAGGAGGATTGGATTAGATGATCTCTACAGGTCCCTTCCAACCCTAAGGATTCTATTATCCTAATTCTAGCTCATATGTAGCCATGCTAATGCACCATTACCGATGTCAGAGCAATAAGAGTGGTGTAATTAATGTCATCAAGAACTCAAAGGATGGATGGATGGTCCTGTACCGGCTGTGAAGTGCTGTGAATGTGTGCACCAGCTTCCTCCTCCTTGTGTGTGCACGTGGAAATCCTTCTCCAGACTCTGTCTTCAGACACTGAGAAAGCTGTGTATCTTTGGCTGTGGGAGAGGCTTGGTGTAGTTTTTCATGTATGGGGACATGTAGCATATTGTACACATACAGGTTTTACAGCTGTTTTGGGATGGCTCTGAGCCATTACTATGACTCTTGTCTTGCTATGGGTGTAGTACTTGAAGTACTTGAGTAGTCACAGAGTAAAGGGCATTTTAAACAAATGAATATTCTATACATTACATTGTAGTTTAGCTGAAACAAACCCAAGGCAATTTTAGGAAAACACGCTGGAACAGTAAATTGTAGAGGATCTCATATATGTAGATGTAAAGCCCAACGCTTAGCATTTAGTTGTTCTCTTGTCCCTTTTTTTTATTCTTACTTTTAACTCCATGCAATACTTCATGTGAAACTTCACAGCATACCATAAATTTTCTTCCAACTAATAATTAACTTACCTCTAGGTAATATATCTTGCACAATGACAGCATGGAGCTGCTAACAGTACCTTAGGAGGGCATAGTAATAGCATGGTGCTTGAGGGTGGGGAAAGAGTTTAGGAGTTTGACTATCCCTCCAAATTAAATATATTAAAGCTTGCTTGTAGGAGAACAGGTATGAATATTTAAACAACTAAATGCATTTCTGAATCTATTTAGAGACCTGCTGTGAAAATCAGGACGTACATCAAATGTTCTACCATTGATCATAGTCTTTGAGCTCACAGCTACCTGAGTCTGATTTATCACAAGCCTTTAAAAAACAATTTTAAGACAGATATGTGAATATTTTTTACTACCAGAATGACATAAAATATTAAACAGGTTTTGTTGGCTAGATTTACAAAGGCTTTTATGGGATAAGGAAAAGTGTCTGATAAAGAGAGCCAGCTTTGAAGGTGATGATATTTGACGATCAGACAATCTGATTCATATTGGAGCTGATGCTCTTGAATGACATCTTGAATGCTTCCGCTGTTCACTGTTTCTGTAGAACAGAGCTAACTCGCTGAGGGTGTGAACAGTACAGAAACATTCCATCCTTACTTCTTGTATTCTTTGGTCTGCCTGAAATCTGAGCACTTATATCCTTCTAGGGATATTCCTCAGGGCAGGAATTGGACCAGATTCTTCACAAGGTCTTCTCAATAGAGACAGGACTGGAATCAAAATGCTGGTGTTTTGTCCCACTTGAGCTAGTTAGTACCTTGGCACCAACCTAAGCTGTACTCTATTCAAAAACCTTCACTTAGGAAGGTAAGGGACACAGGTTACATTTTACTGAAACCTCTGAGTTAATGACTCCAAATTCATTGTAGGCTTCTGAATGATTTGGACACACCAGCAAATACTAAAATTTCATTATTAAAAGTATGCAGTCATTTCTAGCACCTCTGATTTGTGTACCCAGCTAGGCACATTGAAAAGAACTGGCCCTATAGCAACCATACTCTTTGCAGATGGTCCGTCTGAACAGATCCAAACACCAGACCATGTTGGAAAATTTAGGTCATGAATTCTCCTCTGAAAAAGCTATTATGAAGAACAAAAACTGAGTGAAAGTATTTTATATTTTTGTGCCCTGCAGTCTTTTTTTGTATCCATGGTTTTGACTAATACCTGATTTCCAAATTATCAGCATCGCGAATAACACTATTTTAAAAATATTTTAAACCAGTGGTGTGTATATATATATGTGTGTGTTTTTTTCTCAGCACAAAAGTCACTTCCTTGGGAAGGCGCTCAGAGGCATGAGAAAGTTTGTAGGCGTTTGTTTCTTTCACTCTCTGCTCTTATCTCTTGTTTCTCCCTCTTTATTCAATAATACCTTCTGATCCACTCTCCGCTAGGAACTCCTTGTCTATTTCAGCACCAGTGAGGTGATGCCCATTAGGAACTGAGTACCTTTTTTTTTTATTCATAGGTCAATGGAATAATTCAGGTCAAATAAAAACTCAGGAGATCTCTAGTTCAACCACAGGCCCAAAGCATGGTCAGTGAGGAGCTCAGACTCAGGGCTTTACCTGCTTGAACCTTGAAAACTCTGGGGACAGACAATAGAATTGGGATTAAAATAACAAGTCACCTTCATATTTTCACATTCGTGGTCTGAACAGAGATTTCATTTAGTTATTCCCCATCCTTTTTGTGTGTGTGTGTCTGTGTTATGGTAGACACTGGCTCATTGCATTATTTCTAGCTTGTGGGTCCTATCAGTGGTAGGTCAGATACCTACCTGAGTAGTCTTCTTATGCCTTTTGAAGAAAGTTTACATTCAATCCAATGAAAGTGGGAGATAGACATGACTTGGTGACAGGCAGTTGCTGAGTGAAAGGAGGACTTTAAGTAAGTGAGTAAGAGTGAGAATGACACTTGAAGTAATGAGCCTGAAGTGAACAAACCATTTGACCAGATAAAACACACAATCAATGTGATGCTATTATATGAGTTGTGTGAGAAACATCCACAGATGTAAGATGTTGGAAACAATCTGGAACACTTCAGAAAGTTGAAAAAATACATTTCTAAGTTAGCTAGTGGATATACTGTTTTAATAATAAGATAAGAAGACATGAGAAGAAAGAAAGGACAAAAATTCCCACTCTGTGTTTTAAGTCCTACATAGCCCTGCAGTTCAGTATGCTGTAGGAGTGTGCCAGCCCCAGGATAGCATTTATGAGATTCTATTTACAGTCTAGTTTGGCAATGGCTCCATCCCACCAAACCCTCAGGCATTACCAAGTCAAAAATCTAGAAGTGTGAGATAATCCTTCATAAAAAAAGAAAAGCTTGAGCTCTACATCCTAATTTATAATCACAAGATGTCCGCATGACAGTATGCATGCCGAAGAAAGTAAAATCTCCCTGGGCTCCTCAAAGGAGTTTATATATGTAAATTAAATAATCTCAGAGACTACTGTCATCTTCCCTAAAGGCAAACTTCAGGGTGTATGGCTTATCTAAGAGCTAGATGCTGAAGCAAAAAGTTGAGAAATCTTCTTCATAGATTGATAGTTGAGTGGTGTGTAGTGAGAAATCTCTTTAGAGCTTGTGTGTAACAGTACTGCCACATAAGGTATATGCATTTTTCTTCAAGAGCAATAAAAAAAAACCCTTTATGAATATTTTGTGTACCTCTCAGTTGTATTAATTCATTATTTATTTTTACTTTTATCTAGTTTTGTGTATGTGGCAATGTCAGAATTTCTGGCAAACCTAATGCAATTCTGTTGCCATTAAATTCTGATGACTGGAGTACTCTCACAGCACCTACTCCTGTAATACAGTCCAACTAAAGTGCATGGACCAGTTTGCTACCTGCATTGCAGCCTGGTCGCCCAGTGTTTTCCAGTGAGTTATACCAATATCATGGTCCTAGGCAAACAGCAGGACATTGTATGAATTTTCTGTGCCGAAATGCCTTCCAGTAAATTTGTAACACCTTCCTTTAAGGTTCTTTCTTTTTGAAGCTAGTATGATTTTAGTTTTAAGCACAGATAAGCCTTAAAATATACATATATGTATAGAAAGATATGATCAGAATAAATGATAAGACATGAGCCTTTATCCTTAAGAAAACATCAGAGAAACCAGTAGGTCCATTATTTCACTGCCAATGCAAGAACTATATGTAAGGGTGCACAGTGTTCCTGCAGATGTTTATATATACTGCAATTTTGGCTCAGCTAACTGGTGTCTGAATAGTTGCTATTAGCTTTGTTATGACAATTCTCTCGCTTCATTCTGAATTCAATTGGTTATTTTCAGTTTCAAAAATGACAATTAATAATAAATCATATATTGTTCCAGGGGTAAATCAGATGTGTGGGATTTTTTCCAGGCCTTTCACATATGAAAGAGTATTTTATATAAGTTCCGATTTATTTAAAATTACATCAATACAGAAGCAAAGATGCATGCAGCTCATGTAGGATTGTCAGAGGTTTAAAGATGACCAGGCTCTCATGGTTTGGCATGTAACATGCATTCCCCCTCAGGGATGCCTATTGCTGAATAAAATGGGATAACTCAAGGGCTAACTAATGTGGGTTTGTACTTCATTTTACATTCCATTTGTTTTCAACCAGAAAATAGTCTTGAAGAATGGCAGGGAGATTTTTGCCAAAAATCCACGGGTTCTTGCATTGCACACACAGCTTATCCAGACGAGATTTTTTTGGAGTCTATTAAATTAACAGCCTGAGTTTTGTTGAGATAGGAGGAAGTCCAGACCAAGCCTTTGCTGTTGGAGCGCCAGTGTCGTACAGGTCTGTTCCTTGGTTATTTGGTACCATTTGCTATGGTATGAGCAAATGGTGGGATCTTTAGTTATAAGAAAGAGCAATTATTTGCACAGGGTGTGCAAGAATAGAAACTGCTCAAAAACTTTGTAAAATCTGGTGTATGAACATTTCAGAGAGAGAAGGGCTGTGATAGAATTGAAGAGCAATGGGGCATAGGTGAAATTGAAGGGAAATAGATAAATAAGGAGAATGGAAAGAAGAGAGAGAAGGTATGGAATGGAAATGAACAAAATTTGGAGATCTTCCGAACACACCTGGATGCCACCCTGTGCCACGTGCTCTGGGTGTCCCTGCTGGAGCAGGGGCAGTTGGACTAGGTGATCTCTAGAGGTCCCTTCCAACTTCAACCGTTCTGTGACTCTGTGATTCTGTGAGAACGTTAGTGAGCAGCAGATGGTGAAGAATTAGATGCTTTATTAAAAAGACAGTACAGTTTACTTTCCTAAATGTAAATGAAGAAATGAAATGGGAAAATGAAATAAGTTAGAAATAGACAATGAGAAAATAATACAGAATTGCAAGACGGAACGAGAAAAAGAAAATGCATAGCTTAGCGAACTGAAACACACATCAAGCTTCCTCATTTTATACAACTTGCTTATTGATGGGGAAGGAAGTAAAAGAACTATTTTGTTCATGGATATTATAACAATATGTTTGCCTTCTCTTCATATTTAAAAATATTTAAAATATTTATATGTGCTCTGAAATGAAATCAGTCCCTTTCTTAAGATCTCCTAAACCATGTCTGAATTAGAAAAATGTTTCTTTTTTAAAAATTATTTTTAACATTGGTAACTCTGCAAACTTTATCCCAAGAAGATAATGCAGAACAAAATTGTTGTTGTACTGAGAGATCTTAAATGCCACAGGCAATGTATAATCCTTTACATAATCCTTTCGTGCTATTGCTCTCCTTCTTTATACAATTATCCAGTAAAATCAGAAGACTCTCAAACAAATCATTACCAATTTGAAGAAGAAACATGTTTTAAAGATGTGCTTCTGAAGTCTCAACCACATCCAGCTTTCAAAATATGACCCTTACTCTTTCCTTCGCTTGCCACCTGTGCGACTGAAACTAGAAACCCCAAATGTTACTTGGAATCAGCTTTACTTTTGCATCAGATATTGAGAGAGCTATTTGGTCCTCAATTCTCCTGTTTCATCAAAACAAGCCCTAACCTTATTAGTATCATATTCTTACCACTGACTGTTTGCAGGGAATTAAGATGTTGTCTTTCAACACTGTCTAGTTACTGTACCCGGTACCTGTAGATGCTAACTAACTGCTCCAGGTTCATGCAGTTTAAGTTCTTCATCCATCCTGCTGGGTTCATATGGCAATATCAGTGCCAGGCTCAGCAGGAGTCAACAGGAAACCCCATGGCTGCCGCTCTGTGAAAGACAGGAGCACCAGTCATGTGCCAATTGATAATAAGGATTTTTTAAAGCTTGGCATACTCTTCTTGTTCTATTTCATCATAGTATCTGCCTAACATTACATCATTTCTTATAACATCATAACATTGTAAGACAACAGTCAGGAAATATATCTCAGGAAATATATTTTTTTCCCAGTGCACCATGGACCAACAACAACAGATCTGATTTTCACTTCATGCACACAATATTGGTTTTTCAGCAGAAGAATGTTTATTCTTCTTAGACGAGTCATTCTTTGCTGATTTCTTTTCTTTTGTTTTTTTCTTTTTTTTCATATTTTGCCTGAATCCAAATCCAAAGGAAAGGTATTCCCTTCGTTCCAAATTACTGCTTTCGGAACCCAGTAGAAATTATATATTTCAGGTATCAAAGAAACTCAGAGAAGACTTTCTGCATAGATTAAGTAATATAATAAGATTAAAGTTAGAAATTACTTTTTTTCCTCTAGTTGAATATAGTCAGAAGAAATTGCAGTGAAAACCAATGGAAGTTTAGAAAGGAAGAAAAATAGATGCTAACTAAAGCTCCTGATTCCAGATTTCAGTTGAAATAAACCAAGAATACCATTAGAGCTTTATCCATTTATATGAGCTCTGCATATTTACACTGACTTTTAAAATCTCTGTTTGACTATGCAATTTACAGATCTATTCAAATGTCAATACCATCAAAATAAATGTACACAACCCCAAAATAACTAGTGTATGACTGCTTTTATCATAGGATTTTATAATGATTTTCAGTGAGGCAGAGAATTCTAAATACAATACATTCATTATCTGCTATTCCATATGTGAGATAAGAAGAGTATGAATTTCAAGTTGCAGTTATTTAAAATAATGAATAGGAGTAACGGTAATAATTAGTAGCTTGCCACAAATAATTAAAAGGAACAGGGTTAATTTTGTGAGCTGCTCTCTGATTTTTCCCGTTAGATTATATTAATATTTATTAAAAAAACATATTTTTGTGGCTTATTCCCAAACACATTATTATAAGGCTAATGTCCAGCCTTCAGAATTTTTGCTTCTTCCTCACAGACTCACCTCTGTCTTTGGGGGACTTTAGTTAGCTGTGTCCAATGAAACTGCTGTGTTTGCAGAGCCTGTGGGAAGCCGGCCGATAGCGCTCTGGGTTTTTCACCACGTTCACAGCCCCTTCACTGCCTCTGCTATGGCCTGTGTTCACTTGCCAGCCGCTCCAGCCTTTCCCATGGGGGTTTCCCAGCAGAAAGGACAGCTGTGCACTGGGATTCCTCGCAGACCAGAGCACTGGAGGTGGAGGAACGTCGACTGAGAAATCAGCTGGTGATCTTCTAGTGCTGACTCAGCAGCAGATACCAACAACTTTGCTTTTGCAGATAAAATGCTGAGGTATTCCTCTTTTTCAAACTGTAGATATTCCTCCCTAAAATAACATTTGCCCAGCACACCATAAAAAAGGTATATTACTTATGTCAACAGAAGTTTTAAGACTAATGTCTGTGCTTCTGCAATGGTGAAAAACTGTTAAAAATGGTGTTTTAACCTTGGTAGTAGTAAGAACAGGGCTACAAGGATGATCAGGGGCCTGGAACATCTGCCCTATGAGGAAAGACTGAGAGAGCTGGGCCTCTTCAGCCTGGAGAAGAGAAGACTGAGAGGGGACCTGATCAATGTATATAAATACCTCAAGAGAGGAAGGGAGGAGGATGGGGCCAGCCTTTTATCTGTGGTGGCTGGTCCTTCAGCACAGGAAATGGCCACAAATTGAAGCATCAAAATTTCCACAGGAACTTGAGAAAGAATTTCTTGACAGTGAGGGTGACAGAGCCCTGGAACAGGCTGCCCAGAGAGGCTGTGGAGTCTCCTTCTCTGGAGACCTTCCAAACCCACCTGGATGCCACCCTGTGCCCCGTGCTCTAGGGGTCCCTGCTGGAGCAGGGGGTTGGACTGGATGATCTCTAGAGGTCCTTCTAACTTTAACATTCTATGATTCTGTAAGAGTCCTTGTGTATTAGGCATCACATTTGACTTTCACATCTTAAACTGAGATTTCAGATCTTAGCTTTATTCCATTTCAGTATAAAAAACAGAAATTCAGAAATTCAGAGCATGTTTTACAGATTTCCAAACTTTATTGGTTATAGTTTTTCTCCTTCTTTACTTCTTTTTATGGCTAGTTCTATTATTCATGTAAAGGGACATCATATACAGAGAGTAGAAAACTGAAGTCAACATGATATATAGAAATATAAAACCTGAGAAAGAGACAGAGTGATGCCAAATCACCCTGTAAATCTGTATAGAATCTCTGTCAGAGACCTAGAAAGCCACAGAAGCTGTGAGACATATATCTTGCTTATAACTTGCTTGTGATTAAAGCACTGTCAGCAATATTCTGTTTTCGGACATAAACAATAAGCAGTTTTGTTTTGCTGTTGCATTTTGCCTGGCAGCTCTGGCTTTGCAGGTAGCCTGTGGGACTGGAGGGCTGCTGTGGAGCTGTGAAGATGCACGTGCAAATGCACAGTAGTGAGGGCTTTTTTGCACACACGTGCCCACAGACACAAGTCTCGTCTCTTCCTGAAATGTAGCACTTTGTCAGATCTGCCTAATTGCACTATTGTTTTCTCTGGTCCTGGGATCTTTCTCTCACCTCACTGCCTGCGCTTGTGTTATGGCTAGCAAGCAGAGTGCTGCATTCAGTCCCTGCTGCAGCCTAATGGCCAGGAAGGACAAAGACTTGCTCTGGCATCCATGATATTATAACAGAGTAACTCTATTATGGCTTGGCCTTCAGCAAATTGCTTATGTACCTGTGCCTCGCTTTCCCTTCCCACAGCATGAAGGTTAGATACTGGCCACTTTTGAGATCAATGGCTGATAAGCTGAATATAATAGCTCGTCTTGAAAAAGTTAAGAATAACTTTCTATACAAAGAATAGCTCTTCTGAGTGCTTTAACATCCACTGATTCTATCTTGAACTTGACTATGCTCTTCAGTGTGAAGTATCCAATTTTTCTTTTAGTTCAGGAATAGTAGCAGTTGTTTATTAACAGAAAAACACAGGGAAATAATTCCTGATCCTGTTTTTTTTATTTTTTTCTTTTTTTTTTCATTTGTAACCCAATGTTTTAGTCTTTAGCATAAAATAAAAAAGTCCTTCTTCAAACTGTACCTATGTGACTGAACAGCGTTTCTGTAGGTGAGGGCCAAAGAATCTAGTCCCAAGATCTTTGAAAGAACTGATCTGATTTAGCACTCTGCTTTTATATCGTTGTCTTAGCAGAGAGCATAATTGCAGACAAATCCTCTCTGGGACTTTCTTGAGCTAGCAATGTAGACAAATCTGTCTTTTTGAAAGCAGAATGTTATCCTTCAGAGATTACCAGAAAATATCATTTTTCTGATGTTTAGCTCTTCCCTTTTTCAAGTAGGAAAATAGCAACAATAGCAAACCCATCCAAAAGCCAGGAAAGATTTTTTCATGAGGGATTGCTGAGCTTTTTACTGCACAGATCTCTTGGTTTGTTATACTAATCTCCATGATAAGATGTACATGATTCTGCTTCCATTGATATTAGTGACAAAACTGCCACAGATTTTAGCTGAAACAGTATCGAACTCCATTTTGCTACTGCTTTGAAAGAATAATCACAGAATAATATTTTCTCATAAGTTTTACATATACTTTCTGGACCCCTTTCCCCCCAGTCCCTGTCTAGATGCATGGAGACTTGCGGAACCTTAATTTATGATATCTGCTACTGTCCTGGCAACAAATTACAATGTCAAAGACTCAAGGACTATATTGTTACAATTCATAAACAGTCAGGAAAGAAGAAAAATACTCCTAAATTTCACTGAAGGCATGTGACAGGTCATGAGGAATGGCATGAAGCAAATCATGTCTCTGCCTTTGCTTCTGTTTTCTGTGTCTCTCTCATATGTATTAGCAACCTTTGGCCTCCAGGAGGCATTAAATTTTTGTCCTGTGCCTAATATTTCCTTCAGAAAAATGTTCCAGAGAATGTGCCAGAATTATCCCCCTTTTATCTAAATGCCAGTTTGCGTCTTGCATTTTCTCTTTTCTCATCCACCCTGATTCCTGCAGGGAATCTAGCTTCAACCGTAAGTACTGTAAGGGAGAGCGGTAGGTGCTCTGTCATGGGAAAAGGTGCCAAACTGTAACACACATTTCAAAGGCAGGCAGTATGCGGAAAGGTCCCTGTATACATTGCTTGGTAGACTGTACTTGGAAATTCCTTATGTAATTACAGAGGAAGACATAACTTTATATATGTGCAACGTGTGTGATTTGGAGTAGCTTCTTTTTTCTACTGGAGAAATTGTTCCACTATAATACTGACACAATTTCTGTTATTTTCAAACTAGACTTCCAAGCATCATTCTCATTATTTTATGAAGCCTATTAGCCAAGCAAATGTGAATTCTGTGTTAAAGCTTTTCCATGTAGAAAATCATTGAGAGAAGGTGACTGTAAAGAGACTAGTTTTTTCTGATTAGAATGAAGTGGGTAAGGGGACAATAACAAACCTTCATTTTAGAGAACAGCTATAGCAATAAAACACAGTGAACATAGAAACTCTCTGAGCAGCACTCGAAGAGGGAAGATTGCTACCTCCATGTTTCACTGTTCTTTCACTAGAATAATAGTACCTTCTAAAATTCCCATTCAGTAGTGAAGTGTATGGACAATCTTTACAAAGGTGTTCATTTAGAGAGTCAGTGAGGAACATCTGCTCTAGAAACATTTGCTGTGCAGATGAAGATACAAATACTACTGCCCATAAGTTTAGTTTAATTGACCTCCAGCTGATAACAAGGGTATGGATTGTCTGTCCACAGCCTTGGCATCTGCAGCAATGTTTTCTGTACTTGCCTTCCTCATTCCTCTGACCTGCAGGGAACTGTAATGGGTCAATAGCTCAGATGGGCTCTGAAATGGAATAAATGGAATTTAAGCTAGGCTTCTCTGGACTTCCCAGGGGAAAATAGTTTTCTGGGGATTTTTGTAACTCTCTTTTTCCTCCAAGTGTCTAAATAAGCCTCAAAGTTTACAGAGCTAGTGCCTTGGATAAAGTTATTGGAATGGGAACATGATTATGCTCCCAGTTGCACAGGCAGAAATTACTTGCTGTTGTTTTGATTGACATATGAAGATGTTTGCTAAAGCATTTAGAAAACATTTTCTTCAATCTTCCAGAAAAACGAAATAAAAAAGGAAAGAGGGCTTTTTTTTAACTATTTCAAGATTTTTTTTTTCACAGCAGAGCAAAAGAAATTCTCTAAGCCTCATCATCCAAGAGAACTGTAGCAGTTTGGCTGAAGGACTTTGAAAAAAAAAAAAAAAAAACACCAAAGTGCAACTTGTTTCTAGCTAGCAATATATTGCAAATAATAGGAACAATCCCCAACAGCTAGTCTTTAATTTAGTTAGAAATGCCTCCCAATTCAAGCTAGTTATAAAACCATTTGCTTTCTGTATCTCTCTTGTACAAGTGTTCTGAAAGGTATACCAAGATTTTAGTGCTATGAACGCTAGATATGTCACTTTTCTATGAAACAGTTAGAATTGTGCAAACAAAGGAGGTTCATGCAAAGAAAGGCAAAAATAGATCTAGCGGCCTGCTGAGGTGGTATTCAGACAGGCTAGCTTTGTTTCAGTGAAGTTGATCTCTTTAAGGTCCACATAGTCAGAGCGTAAGAGTGAGCTCCAACCGTAGGTAGTTTGGAGCAGCTGAATAGCACTCTGTCTCAAAGCTGCCCTCTTGAAGCATCTCCACCTGTTTCATATATCTCATTCTGCCTCACCTCGTCTTTCGTATTCCATACCTATGAATGACCTTCAATGCTTTTTAAACCGTGGTAATGTGGTAAGTGAGCACAGTCCTAACCTTGCAGACTCCAGTAGCTAAACTGAAATGTAGAAGGAGGAGAGATCTGTAGTACATGGTCAGGGAGAAGTAAGGATGGAAGCAAACGGGATTCTCTGTTTGAATATCTCATTAACAGGTGAAATTGCAGAAGTACTTAAGGTTGGCACTGTAATACTGAAAGACAGTTGACCAAGTCATGGCATGGGAAGCAGTGGAAGCAAGAATAGTTGGTGTTCTGCCCATGCTTCGTTAGACCATTGAGAAAGGTAATGAACTCAGTGTTAGTGTAGCTCTGCTTCCTCACAGCCCCGAGTGGCATTTCTGCCAGCAGTTCACTGACATGCTCTGATTAATCCTCTGGAGACTCTAAACATGTGGAGTTAGCTCAGCGAACTGGAATAGCTAGGAGAGCAGATAAGGAGAAAATGAATCTCTTCTGGTCTATAGAACAGGATGATCACTGGCTGACCCTGCAATTAAGTCCGCCTGGAAGCTTTTCATATGTGCTCTGCACTAGCCAGCTCCCCATCCGATCCCGTTGCTCAGAGTGCTCTCTCGTGTTCTCATATGGGTTGAAATTCTAGTATGGCTCCAAAATTAAGTTTTTGTTTGCTGCAGACTGATGAGGCATTCAGCTAGTGTTTTTCTATTTGAGATGAACGGAAAGATGTGAAATGGACGAGGTTACATGGAATGAAGAACGGTGTATATGAATGTCTGTTATGCAATACAAAATGTGCTTGAAATCTGAAGAAAATTGGTTTGGAAACATGGAAAAGCTGAAAGCTAACCTGGTTATCTAAGAAGATGTTTCTAATTTAAAATTTGTATCTAAAAAGATAAATTCCTACACCTGTCATCAATGCAAGAAACACCAAGAGCAACTCAGTCGATGAGAAAGAACATTAGTAAGCGTTACTTACCATCCTTAAGTGGAGGATCATAGAGAATGCCTTGACATTGGAAAGAAAACTCTTTGAAAAACTGTTTGATATGCATAGCTGTCTTTTTGCTTCATTTGCAATACAGGATTTCAGCAAGCAAGGACCACTTTATTCACTATCATTTGGTGCTGTAATTAACATTTTCTTCTTCTTTTACTGTTTTCTCTCTTGCAAGCAGATCTTCTCTGAAGACTACTATATGATTAGCTGACTGTATCGTATAAATGTGTTTCTGGAAGAAGACTCTTATGTCCACAAGCCTGAGGAAAGTGTAATGTACTGCTGTTATGCCTGTAAGGGTGGTGAGGTGGAAACGAGTCACTAAGTGCCAGAAAGCACACAGGGGTCATTTAATTTATAGTTAAAACCAGCTGGCAAGGAGGACTCAGAAAAACAAAATGAAACAAACCAAAAAAAAATGTTGAGGCCCACTGGTCACCATCCTATGTCATAAGTGAGATTTGTGTATCTGCTGCTTTAATCCCAGACATGAAATAATTAAATTCCAGCTTCAGAGATACGCTGCAGTTTCTGTAGCATATTCTGGGTTTCTTATAATCCCGTCCTAGCCTAATCTGCAGTGTTACCTGTGAGCTGTAAGCATTTGCCACATTCTGCCTGCAGGAGATCTAGAACATGATGAAAACCTGCATAAAAGAATGAACCAGGTCCTCAGCTGCCATAAAACTGGATTGTTCAGTTTCTACAACCTTGAGCCTTGTCAGACACTTTGCTAAGAGTCTGGGCTTGACACTGGTGTGAAAGGACAGCACAAGTTGGATATGTCTGCATCCGGGCTACTGTTCCACAGGTTAATTCTGGATTTTATAACAGAGTGGGAGGCTTTTTGTTTTGTTTCATTTTTGAAAGTAGGCTGCTGTTCTGTGTGAAATCTGAATCACATTTCTAATGTACAGCATGGCTCAATGCCAAAATCAGCTCTGGAGAGGCCAATTGGAGTTCCTCTGGCTGAAGCATTTGATTTACTTAGTTCCTTTTTATACAGTTTAGGGATATATTTCACAGTGAAACACCCGCAGTCAGGTAGTCCCTTTTCAGCTGGGCATCCCTACAGGGAGAGCAATCTAGAGAGCATGTAGCAGGGTGAGAATACTCGGAACTGAAGTGAAGCTTTCACCTGGACACTGTATGTAACAACTTCACGTTAAAAGGACATATATGTTTTATGAGATGGGTTTTTCACATGGGTAAAATGATTCAGATTTTTCAGAAAATATATATAAACACTTAGTGCTAGATAACGTTGCTGTGGCAATAGATTGGCTTAAAAAGTGGTGTCTGAACAATAAAAAACAGCTATTGAAAATGACTGTATGCTAGGATCCCAGTCTGCCTTCTTGGGTCCTTCTTCTTGACTTTATTATTATTATTAATTGCTAATGTTATTCGAGTGTTCTCTAGGAAAACACTTAACTTTTGCAGTTGCTCCCAAATGAAGCCCATGAGTGCTCTGCCAGCATGGTAAAAACAGTCTGCAGCAGATACCTTGAGGTACACAAACTGGGTATACTGAGATGGCACTCATTAAAGATGTCTGAAATGAGATGAGTAAAAAAAAAGGAAAAGATATGAAAGAAAGCAGAACAGCAACAACACACAATGATATTCTTGTGCACTTTTACATTTTTTCGTAAGGGTCAAAAACTATGTTTCAGAATCTTAAGCCTTAAGAGTTTTCCATTCTATTTCTCCAACAAATCCTAGGAATTAATGGAGATGGAAGAGGCTGTTATATTCATAAATATTGACAGATCATTTTTGCAAGCTTTGGTAAGTATGCCTGATGCCATTTATGTACACAGATACGAACTGTTAGACACTTCTCCTTCTGAGGATACAGGTTCCGCATTGGAGAAACGTGAATGACACACGGTTGTGAGAAAGAAGAAGAGTTGGTTCTGCAAGCTGAAAGGTCCCTTTGGAGTTTTGGCCAGAAATCTTAATGTTCAGCTAAAACAATTTTGGAAGTAGTATGAAATTCTTTTTTACCTTGCCTTCTAATGACAGGGAGCAAGGAATAAACATCAAAATGAGCATCAAAGTGAAAATTTCAGTGTGGTTAAATATTCTTTGGCAGTCAACAATATCATATGAGATACTGGTAAGAGAAAGATGCAAGAAAAAGAGGGTCTTCTGCTTCCTGCGTCTATAACTTGGCTACAGAGCTGCACTACAATTGTTTCTACAATTTCTTTCATTGAACGGAAGAAGTCAAAGTCTCCACAAAGATGAAGACAGACAAAAAGAAAAATATTTTCTAAAATAAAATGCCTCTCAAATAGGTTCAGTTCTTAAATAAGTTATCTCTCTATTGATGCAAGAGACTTTCTCCTTCTGATTTTACAGGAAAATGAGAAGCTGCTAGTCAACACTTGCAGATTAATTATTTATAGTTCTCTCTTTCGACAGAAATATTCAAAAATTCATCATTTACAGGCAAACAACTTATTTCCTCTTGTCTATAGCAGCATGACACATTGTCCACACCTTTTGGGGAATGATTAGTCAACATCCATCTAAATACCTTGATTTGAGACATTCTTTAATGTAGGAATTTGTAACTACATTTCTACTATTTTTCTTTTTTTTTTCCTGTTTGGGTTACACTCTGTTTGGAAGTGTTTCACTTCTCTGATTGGGTTTACCTTATAGTCCTGTGCTTCCTAGGCTTTGTATATAACTGTTAAAAAAGAGTTCTTGCAATTGGTGATTAACTAAAATTTCTCCTCCTGGCTTCAGTAGAGGAGGAATCTTTTCTCTGATATGTCTTAGGATGTGTGCATGTGTGTGTGATTTCCCCCCACTTTCTGGAGCTCATTTCTTTGCCCTTTTTAGTGTAACTGCAGTCATCTGAATTCTTTTTGGCAGTGATATTTTAGTCACATCTAAGTTTTATTTGCTGTTATAGAAGCTTTGGAGGATGCTTTTAAAATGGATGTATTATTAAGATGCAGGCAGACCAGCCTCAGAGCTTTGGGAGCTTCAGGATCTTAATGTGAATCAGGCACCTCATCCCTCAGTGTCAAAACCGCACCATTAAGCTAGGTCATTCAGAAATGATATATTTCAGAAGCTGTTAAGGCATTTAGGGGGCATATGGCCTTTAATGTGCCGCAGTCAAGACAGGGCCCTACCATTTCAGCATTTTGGTCAGAACAACTTCCAAATCCCCAGAGAAAATCAGCAGCCACAAAGATTAGTCAGTATTCAGTGCCCCATCCATTTTAGAAATGCTGCCTTTCTGGTTCTACCAAGTGGCTCCATGCTCAGCTTATTTTGAGGCTGGATCAACCTTAGTGTTTTGTTCCTAAAACTTAGAGTCATTTTTTAAAAAATCTGTCTCTTCAGTGGCTCATTAACCTCCTCATTTTAGGGGAGTTTCATTTAGTAATTACTTTTGAGTGCTATATAACTTATAGCATGGCACTGATAGGATGTGATTACTTTTCCAAATGCGCATTTGTAGCTGAGCCAAAAACTACATACTCAGACAAAAACTTCTGATTGAAACTCTATGATCTGTGTTACATGGGATATTTGCTAAAATCTATTAAAGCTTTGGCTCTAGGAACAATGCAATATGCACTGATCCATATTTCAGCAGTAGCAGAGATCTCTTTGTATACCTAGCACATAAAGTGCTGTGGGATTTCATGGTAGTTGTTAATTTTACAAGAATCTTATATGAAAGGTATAAAGCATTTTATCAAGAAAATTAAATTTTTCATCCAATATTTAGGCAGCTTTTGTCCTGTCTAAACATAAATTAATTTACACAAAAGAGGGAAAAAATGTGTAAGTATTAACTCTGTTATGTGAACTTTACTAATACCATGGTATGAAATAACTCCTCATTTTATTCTTCCACCCAGCAGTAGTGGCATCATGCACCATAAATCACACTTACTGGCTCATGAATTATCTGGCCTCCAAACATGCACTGACAGGGAAATTAAATGGTCCAAAGAAAACTGCTTGCAGCCCTCTATCAGAAGAGAAGAAGAACACCAAGAATGTACAATTCCTGTGGAAAGCAGCAGGTTGCTTCTTATCAATACTTGATAATATTTCTGCATCCAGTGATAGAACCACCACGTTAGGCTTTTAGAGGTATGAATATTATCTAACTTGCCCTCGTTATGTGAGGTTAGTCACATTGCAGGCTCAAAACCAGCTTTGAGAAACTGTCATAACTGGAATGAGGCAACGCTTGTGCTAGATTTCAGCTTAGTTTTATATGAATATGCTATATGCATAGTTTTTGGATTTTCTAGGATTATTAGCAAGTACATATTCTACCTATTTGTTCCAGGATTCTCTTCTTGAATCATTACTGTTCACCTTTTGAAGAGTATTACAATAACTAAAGCAATCAAAGCTATATAGACAAAGAGCTAAGGGATTCATTTAAGCTGTATTTGACTAACTGGGTTTGAATGCATAGTGTACATTCTCCTAGGCTGAAACTGTGTGATTAACTACAGCATGAGAAATTGTGAGAGGATTTAAAATGGGAATTGATTAAGGATTTTCATATAACAAACTGATCTTTAATTACTGAAAAACACTGTCCCTAATCCCATAATTATGTCGTTCCTTTTATGAACAGAGTCCTCAGCATGCCACAAATAAAAAAAAAAAAAAAAAGAGAATTTGAATTATTTCTCCTGAAAACAGAGAAATTTAACAGTGGATATCTTGGTTATTGGATGAAAAAAAATATAAAAAACAGAGGAAACACTGTGGGTATTTACTTATGGACAAATCACTTCTTGGTCCTCAGTCCCGCCTGAGTGCTGGCTGCTGAGCTGCTGGGAGCCCTGTTAACAGACAACCGTCTGGGGAACTTGAGTGAGGCACCCCTAAAAACATCTCCTATATTTTATGAGAAGGGAAGGAAGATCTATGTCCTCAGCAAACTTAAGCTCTGCCTGGAAAAGACACTGAAAAAAAAATATAGAGCTGCAGTGCCACTTTATAAGTGAGACAAGGGATACGATATAATAAATACCCATGCTCGTCCTCCTGCACTGAAGTTGTTTTTCACTTTGATTAGTGATTTTAAATGGCTCATTTCTTAGTTTTCTATTTTACCTCTAGGAACGTTTTCCATTATACAGTTCCTATAAGCACATGAAAACAGAAACTGCAATAAACCAATATATTTACTGAGGATAGAAGTTTCTCATTTCTCACATGGAATGCTGCTGCTGCTATAAACAGCTGAAAATATTTTACCGAGGTATTAACAGTCTCAAGATCTGTATTAATGACAGGCTTCTTAGAGTGCGAAATGCCTCCTGGCTTTTCTCCAGGGTGTTTAAACTAATCAACTTTTAACAATAAAAGGAATAATTTTCCTTTCACCCTCACTAGGATCATTTCATTGACTTTACTGATATCCATCATATATCCATCATATTTTACAGTGATACAAACAACAGAAGCATCAAGCTCAAAGTTTACATGTAGTAGCAGGAATTACTGACCAAGCTCAATTTTTGAATGATGAGTAAACCAATCTATTGCACAAGGACAGAAATGCAGAAGTACAGACAGAAACACAACATCTCTGACTTCCATTTTTGGCCTTCAAGTAGAGGTATTTTATTCAAATTGACACTCAACTATTCAGCCTCAATCAGACAAAAGAAAAAAATCATTAAGTCTCAACATTTGTATTTGTCTTTTCTTTTGTTCTGGCCTTCATAATAAAGATTGATATATTGATCCAAAAGCTGACTTTTTTGCATTGTTTTAGTTTGAGGGAACAATCTGCATAAGCAGACTTTTTATCTTGCAGACAAAATTAAAAGCACAAGATAAATTCCTGGGTTTTTTTGGAAGATGAATGTGATTTTCAAAAGATGAAAGAAAGAAAGAAGGGCAAGTCCTTTCAGTCATTTTTTTTTTAAAAAAAAAAACCAGTATCAAAAGTTCAGATGAAGCATCCAAAGGTCACAGTGAAAGTTACAAACACCAATTTTGTAAACTTATTTCAGGATCTTAAAGGAAGAGTCTTAACTGATTGATTAGATAGAGACATCATTGTGTCTTTGAGCTGACCAGGTGCTGTTGTAGATCCGAATCTACTGAGGGCTGCCTTAGTAAAGCAGTTCATCTAGCTGCAAAAATATAGACCTGCAGAAAAAAATCAGGTACAATCCATTGGACTTGCATGACTAACTTCAGAGCTAGGTCACATTGCTCTGGGCTCAGCTGGTTGAGTTTTGAATATCCCGGAAGCTGGAGAAGCCGTAACATCTGTGGGCTACTGTTTCTTAGACTGGCACCCTGCTCACTGACATTTTGATTTTTTTTATATGGTTAAAAACTTGATTTTCCTGTGCTATTTTTAAGATTTGGGTTCAGCACTTTCCAGTTTCAGGCTTTGCAACTTTTTGCTGTTTGGCTCTGTCAGTTTTCTCTGTAACACAGCTTGCACATTCATGAAATGCATGTCAAAATATCTACCTATTTGTGCAAGAAAAGTATTAATCAGGTTTTCATATAGAAGATGTTGGTATGACTGACCCTCTGATGAGGGACACTGATGAGAGGTGTCTACTGGTAGATCACAGCTGTGAGAGATGTCAGAAGGATTCAGATCTTTGCAAAACTTTCAACACATAGGTGAAAATGAGCATCCCACCTTACCGCAGCCTAACCAAGATAATACTTGGAGGATATTCATTCACAAACATCCCAACTGCAGTTTCAGTTTAGTTTTGTGAGCAAAGTATGACATTTTGGAGAGCTCTTAACTGCTCTCACATGGAACAACTCTTAAAAGTGAACTAAAACTCTGAGAATGATCTAGGAAAGGAACTCAAGATGGTATTACTGAACAGTTATACAGACTTGGAAATAGTGGGGAAGTATTGGAAAATAATACCACCAATATATCCCAACATTTAGACTATCATCTCTCCATTTCTTAGGCATTTTCAATTACATTACCCTGTCTAGAAAATGAATTATGATGTAGATACTCTAGATACATAGGTCATTTGTGTAAAACCAATTTGGGCAAAGTTTTGCTGTGATTAGTTTTAGAAGAATATGTGGAATGAACTCATTTAAAACACACTAAGTGAAGCTTGCTTTTGGTAATCACATGTTCTCTCTAGTCATGCTTGAATTTATCTGCCCAATTATCTCTATCAGCAAACATTTCCAGATTGCTTCTGACTTGTCTATTGAAATATACTTGTTGCTAATCAAAACTGTGCCTAACCTACTAATCATTTCATCATCTGAAACTAGGCCTATGGCGGTGGCAAAATTCAGGGAGAAATAACATTTCAATTACATTTTTATCTAACTATGTATTTGTTGATGGTCATATCAACAAGGAGTAGGTAAAAGGAATAAACCCAGGAGAGTTGAACAGAAGTCCCAAAATTGTACCTAGATTTCCAAATGTGCATGAGAAAGGGTAAGAAAAGGCCTTTGGGAAGGCATCTCCTATATACTTTTCTACGTAGGAGTAAAGCAATTAACTTCAATTCATGCACAGTGAACCGTTACATGAAAATCAGAAAGCAGCAGTCACAGAACCATTTTGCAATGTGGAAAAAAATTAAAACTTCACTTAAAAATATCTTCTACCATTCTAAATTTGCTGACTGCCTTGCTGTTTCACTTCATTACTAATGACTTGCATTAGTCATTAGTGAGTTGCACCCACATGCCTAGGGAAGTCTCAAGCACTACTTTATATACACGATCATGCACATCATCTAATATGAAGTCCTGTCTGAAATCTTACAGTGCTGGCCAGCAGGCCAAGAGAGAGCATTATTATTTGTATTCCTCAGTCTAGGAATTAATATCTGGAGAGATCAGGACTGTTGGATGTTCTGTACCTCATTGTTCATCGGTATATGGTCATAAGCACAGAGAAGTCCTAGTTTCAGAGGGACTTGGGTGAACATAGCGCAGGCCTGCATGGGAAAGGTTGCAAGGCTAGATTGCAATTTATCATTAGGAATTTATCATTTAATGACAGTCAGACACTTAGCTATATGCATATGGGATAGGTTCAGTAGTACTAGTAGATAAGACTTACTGAAGAAGAAGCAGTAGACATTTTCAATTTTCCTTTTTTTTTTCATCTACCAATGCATGCTCCACTGGTTAAAATGACATTATTCTGTAATAATTTCATAATACTTGTTAAATTCCTGATGAAATGGGAAAGTGATACCAGTCAGCAGTCAGCAGGGAATCAGTAAGGTAAGGGGGTGTAATAGAGGAGTTTCTCAATAACCCGTCATCATAATAAGTGGTTTTGCCAGGGGTAGCTGTATACTATAGAAGAAATTTTGCCTGTTTCTTATTTCTTTTTCTAAAAGTGGGCTACAGGAATTTGAGAAGCTATTGACTAGCATTACAGACAGCCTAGCAGTCAGTCTGGCCTTGTAGGTTTGTATATTGCTCTGAAATATATCGAATGGTGGTTCAAAAGAAAAAATAAAATATACGTTTTGAAGCATAATAATTAATGTAAAGTATGAAAAGGGTGCTATAAGCTATTTTAACATGATTTTGGGTTGGCTTTCCTACATCAAAGATTAAAAGAGGACTTCTAAATACAGAGTAGAAAAAAAGAATTGTGTTCTGAAACCCATCTGAAAATTACCTGGGTCAGGCCCTATTATCAGGCACAGCTTGTGTTGAAATTGGCAATTGAATATCTTTTATAATAATTGCCAAATGCAGTGGAATCACAGAAGAGAGGAATTTATTCCCTAGATGTGTATTTCTAAGGGTTCCTAAGTTATAAATACTATTGATCATCAACACATTCACACTCTAGTTTGCTGATGATAGTGGAATGAAAGGGAAACATCTATAGATAAGAACCAATTTCAAACCCATTTACTTCCTTGTTAATTGTTTCTTTTTATATATTTATATATCTCTTTCTGCCAACGTGCACTAGCTCGGTTTGGATTCTTTCATGTCCTGGTATAACCACGATGGGGAGGGCTGGCTGCAACACCTGTACACAAAAGGGGCAGCAAATAATGTCACAGATTTGCCTGTGCTTTTCCCATGCGTCACATTAGGAAAATCAGTGTGCCTTTCAAGAAACTTGCCTCAGATGTGCTTGGGAGAGGTGTACCCGAGGAGGAGACGTTTGTCCTTTTCCCAGCCTTCCTTGTCCTGCAAGACCCTTCCATTTACTCCCCTCTCCTACTACATAAGGAGTTTTCAATACCAGCCTCCTCTTCTCCAGCTGCACTTAGCAGAACGATTTTGGCAATTAATAGTTGGGATTAACTCAATTTCTCAGCTGCTTTCTTGCATAGGGTTTTCCAATCTTTTCCTGCTCTTGCCTGAAGGCTCTTTTTTTGATGTCTCAGGGGTTTCCTCTGTACTGAAACAAATCTCTGCTACTTCTTAATGCCCGCTGCTTTGTTCCTAGTCATTTTGCCTTTTAACCTTTCTCTTATTGATTCACAATTTTGTTTAGCATTCTCCCCTCTAAGTCCTCAAGCCTTTTACTCTTACTCAACGCTTCTGTCTTTGAGCTTTTGCATCACGTCTGCTCCTGCCATTGGTCTCCTATCCTTGTCAGTTTTGAAAAAGTCCCTAGCAGGCTGCCTTGCTTGTTTTTGTATAGATGACCTCCCCATATAACATGCAAAATATGAGAGGGACTATATTTTCCCCACTGTAAGTAGTAGATTGCATAAGGTAAGCAAAAATCTTAAAGAAGCATTCAGAATTTACAAATAATCCTATAACAATGTATATTCTTATTCAAAATCTGAGTAGAGGGGAAAGATGGCTAAGTGGCTGGGCTGCTGATTTGCTTGTCTTGCAGAAGTGGTTTGGGGATTAATACCTTGAAGATTTTGAAGTGCTCCATCACTATGTTGATTGGCAGTAAAAGTATCTGAGAAACAGAGGATATTTATTGCTCTTATCCCAGATGCCTAATGACAGTCTGGTAGCATTAAGCAAAAATGTTTTCAGTACCTTTGTTTAGCAAATATTCTCCTTTCTTTCATTCAGTAGTCATATTTGCATATTACCTATTCATAATTGCAGAAATACCTTACAATCATTGACAGTATGGAAAAGGCCCATGTCTGTATTGCAGCGCAGGATAGGCCACTAGATTGATTTAGATTTATTTTAGCTTTAAAGAGGACCATCAATTCTATAGCCAAGACAAATAGTTTGTAAATATCATCCACATGCTCTGTGAGCACCCTATCACACTTTTGAGGCGTCTGATTTTCTTTCCATTTTTAAAAAAAGATGAAATATAGAAAACTACCTTGGCCATCATTCTAAGCCCTTGTATATTTTATGTGATTATCCATTCTGGCAAATGCTTTTGGGATTTCATACAGATAAGTGGGCTTCAGGGCTCTGATGGGGGTCGCATTTTGGAGGCAACTTCTTGTAAATGATCCTAAGAAACTATTGGAATTAGTCCAACACCTTGATTAAGAGACTTCTCACTTGGTTTCCATAATGAGGAATAAATTATTCTTGTAGAGAGGATAAGTCCAAGAATTACAGACAATCTAGGTCCTCTGCATCAATTTCGAAGGCTTTAAACAGACACAGATACTATTTAAAACCTTATTGTAACCTGTAGAATGGGCATATATATTTTCCCCTTGATGCCAAAAAAGACAACTTCAGCATTTTCCTAAATTAAGTTAATAAAACGTTGATCATGATTTAATTCTCTCTGGGAGATGGCTATAAATTACTGCAGACTTGATTGCTACAGCAGCCAAGCACCATTAATTCTGTAGAAATCACTACACAGATACTGCAAGTAGTCAGAACCCCTAAAAGTGCATTTTGCAGTTAATAACTAAAAAACCAAAAATGTATACCTTGAAACAATGAAGAAATCACATATCCCCTCTTCTTCGTGTAGTCATGACAAGAAGTATAATCAAATTCCTTTTTAAAAGCTAAGAAAAATGAATGAGGACAATGTCTATACTTTTCCAGAATTATATAACACTTTGTTCTCTATGCTATTTTTCCTTGATGATCCTTTGAAAGATTGGTAATAAAGTAAAATTGCTTCATAAAACAATTCCCTTCTTATCATGCTCACATTGCTTTTTTTTTCAGAAGAACTGATAAAAAAGAATTGAACTGTTTGTTCTTGATAAAAATCAACTAATATGGAATGTTACAAGGACTTTCAAGTGCATTCAACATAGAAAATATGTCATACTTTGAATATACCAGCCTTGAGAATGTCTCTAATTTTTAGCTGCAGACATGTTAGCACAGATGATAAAAACAGGCATGTACATACCATGAAAAATTTGATTTGCAGAGAGCAACTCTAGACTATGTATTCTGCCCCAAAATAAAGACAGCAATGACTTCCCCAAAGACTCTGTAGCTTCTGAACACCTGCACCATTGTGAGCGTGTTGATCATCCTGCTTCACATTGCAAACCCTCTGTCAGCTTTTTAGGGAGGTGACAGCAAAGTGGCTCCTGTAGCCGCTCCCTGGCGGAAAAGGATGTTGTGCAGACAGGCTGCAGGGGACGTGGAGGCTGGCGGGAACGAGGGGCTGCCCGGGGGGGATGAGGATGCAGCAGAGAGCAAGCACCTGAACCCACCAACACAGGAGCTTTCTGACTGGAGGGATTGTCCCCTGAGGAAATTAAGAGACCTGTCAAAAGGTTTTAACAAGGAGGCTTAATTGCATCATTTGGAAAGACTTTTACGACCAAAGATGAGTGTTTATAAAGGTTTAGCTCAAAAATGTCCAGCTGACACAGTGCCTTAGGTCCTCAGCACCATGATTTAAATGGCACTGAAAATGAACAAGGGACATCTGTCTGTCTTTCTCCTTTTTCTCTTTCTTTGGCAGCTAAGCCCAGGTTTGAGCTTCAGGCATCATGACTTTTCTATGGGAGCACATCGCTGCCAGCTGCACCCGTGTCCCTCCAGGCTGGGTGTCCCAGGTCCTTCCCTTGCTCCTGACTGCTCCCTGGGACACTGTCCCTGCCCTCCCTGCCCCGTGCTGCCTCTGAGGTGCGTCAGCATGGGCAGCATGGATATAAAGGGTGGGACTGACAAGATTTTTGGAAAAAAAATGGAAAGCACACTGCCTCCTTCCCCTCCAACGAGCAAGTGCAGCGAGCCCAGCTCTCCCCGTCACACCAGCACCTCCCAGCACCACAGGGCACGGGTGCAGCAACCAGTCCTGCTGCCAACCACCCGTACACGCTGTGACTCTGCTGCCCGCCCTGCTATCACAACCCTCAACAACCCCCTCAAGTTTAGACCCCCCAGCCCCTGCGCAGCCTTCCTGCCACACACACTTACTCCAGCAGCACATTCCCTCTGGGTTGCTCATAGCCATCAAAGTTTGTGCTTATCTGTGTCTTTCCCCAACACTGTTTGTGGAAGGGCAGATTAACTATAAACTGAAATTAATTGGCATGTAAAATTATTTGAAAAATGCAAATTAGGCCATTAAATCATTTAAAATGTCATGCACAGTGCAGCACAAAATTTGGCGGGGAGAAGGGGTGATTATCACAGGTAGGCAGACCCGCAGATGGCTGAGAGCTTGGAAACAGTCACTGTGAGAGAAGGAGCTTGCTTGTGGCTCCTTGACTGCCTCTTTCCATGCTAATAAAAAAACAGCTACTACAGTAATGGAAATTCCTATCAGTGCTTTTAGCTATACTGTGGAGCCCATTAACATAACAGCGATATTTGCATAACCACAATACTGCCACATGCTTATCTCTGCAGGGTCAATTTAAACTTTAGTGCTACCAAAGCTGGCAAAGTAAGTGGTGTTTTTAGTGGGTGAGTAATGACTCCCATTTAGTTTCCACTTGCAAGCTCCTACAGAGTGTTTCCATAAACGCTAGGTTTAGCTAGATATCCTGGTAAAATCTGTTTGTATGCAGACACATTCATTATGATGTGTTCAGGTCATCTATGAGAGGTGGTTATATTTAAACAGTCTTTTAGTTCATGCTGTTTGCTGTTCTTTGGTGCTCCCATGAATTAGGAAATATTTTAATTGCAATGAATATCACAGCCCTTAATTGACTGAATGGCAATTGTGTGGCAATGTATACAGAGCCTGATTAGAGAGCTCTATAAGTTCTACAGTGCAGGACAAGGAACCATAAGCTAAAACCAGATGGGATCAGGGCATTAACAAAGAAATTAGGACATTAAGCAGGTGACTTGGAACTGCCACCTCGGAACTGTCCTTGGAACTGCTCTTAAACCAATGCTACATGTTGATTTAGTAGCTTTTGGTATCCTAGCACAAAGTAACTTTCTGCGTTTGCCCCTCATTTTTTTTCTGACATTTCTAAGACTTATGGTTAAGAAACACTGTGGAGCTAGCAACGGAAAGGGCCAGAAGTTACTGAGCACACTTCTCACAACCCAGATAACTAGTACAAAACTTTCCACAGTACCCCATGAGAGGAGTCCAGTACATAACCATTGGAATAATTTTCTTTCTTCCACAGCCCTACATTTCCTTCTCAGAGGAAGATTTCTTGATCTGTAACCAGGGATGTTATATTACAAAAAACACTTTGTGTAATTAATGATTTGGTGACTGAAGAGTGAGACATTTCTTGGTCAGCTACCTCAGACACTGTCTATAGTCTCACAGCGGTGTAATTAAAACAAGAATGAAGTCCTAGTTTAGAAGCAGACATAAGGTGTAATGATGGAACGCCATCTGCAACTTTTAATAACTGTGTTTAGAAAATGCTCTGAATAATAAAGTAGACCAAGTGCCCTGTAAAACAGACAGAATGGATTTGTGGCATTGTATAGTTGAAGTCAAGCTTCCCCATGTTCTGCCTTACTGAGAGTACCAATTCTGCCATCAAGTGTTCTACAGAAAGACAGATTACTTTCCAGGACACAGAGCACGTAAGTGTCAAACTCATCTCTAAAATCAGAGTCTTGGACCCACACACATATGAACAGCATGACTTCATCCATTTCTCAGTCCAGACAGGGAAGTATTGTCAAGTAGCTGATATCACATTAAACCTGGAGAACTCAGGGTTGTACTAATTAGTGTCCCTTTAAACAAAAAGCTATTGTCAAAAGAATGGCAGATTCTGGAGTGAACACAGGTGACATATTGAGGTGAAATTCATGTTCAATATTATTTATAACAATACTTAGGCTTTATCCTTTCACTGTGGAAAATGCAATTAATATCTTTTTTTTTCCTCCTGCTAACTTGCTGTGTGATATTCATCAAAAAAATACAATTTCCCTGCAGTAAAATATACTATACATATTCCACTATACATATTCCAGTCCGTTTATCTTTTTTTTTTCCTATTAACAATTACAAGTATTATTAATATCTAATTTTGAGGTTCCTCTAGCTCCACAGGTCTTCTGTAAGTGTGTTTATATTTAATTAATAGGACAAAGGAGAGATGACATTGGAGTCCTAGTCTATTTTGTAGTAACCCACTCATTACAAATACATAAGTAGAGTTATATGGGTGAAAAATTAACCCAGCCACTGAGATTTCCTAGAGTTTGTGCAGGAAGCTAATCTTACAAATCCTTGCACAAGCTATCTGTGTGTTTTACAGTATTTAATGATCTCTAGCTGTTTTTGAAGGACTTCCTACAAATCTATCAGAAGATAATTTTTCAGGTGATCACTAATCAATTTCCTTTCCTTTGGACAATTTCTATTGAAATCTCAACAAATATTGATATGCATAAGACTTAAAAAGAAGAGAATTTGAGGTGCCTCACAGATCTCATGACTTGCACATGACAATATTAATTATCATGACTGCTAAACCCTGAGGCTCAATTAAGACTTGCAAAGTGCTTTGAAATTATTGATTGGAAGACAGTAAAGAGCAACAAATGGTAACAAATGATTTTATACTGTAAAAGTGGTAATAATTTAAATTGTAACCCACAAGTTGATGTTTAAAATGAATATTCCTTTTCTATCATAATATATTTTTAAGTTCTACTGAATAGGGGCTTGTTGAAGAAGAAGGTAGCCCCAACCCTGCAAATCCTTGGGTTTTCTCCTTCTAAAACACTATTTGTCCCCCCTGTTGAGAATGACATACACAGTCATCGCTGTCAGGCAGTAAATGAAGTTTCTGTTCAGTACGCTCCCTGACAGGAGAAAGACAAGGCAAAAACATTTGGCAAGGGATAAAGAGATGCTGCCAGCCCTTTGAGGCAGCATTTGCCCTCTTCCCCAGCCAAGGAAAATGAACAAAGGAACATCTGAATAGAGGAAAGTGTTTTCTGGAAAAATACAGTAGAAAAGCAGAAAAGAAGAAAAAATCCTTTCTATATTTGTAAAAGAGCACACACAGGTTTGAGATCTTATGAATAAAAGGAGGGAAGACCAGTATGTCATATTCAGAAAAGACACTGACTGCAATGCCCTGACAGAGATTGCAGGGATTGGTGATATAGAGGTACTTCTCCTTTACACACACACACCGCCCAAAAAAAAAAGTGATTTTTTTCCTTCCCTCGTGTGATTATCCTTGCTGGAATGATAAGAATTTAAACAACTGCAGTAGAACAAAACTGCATATTCAGTCTTGATGTATTATGGTCTATATTTAAAAAATATCAGGTCATTTTGATTGTCAGTAGTTTTAGCACGGTATTTAAATACTCATAAAATGTGTGGCTATTTTTAATTTCCCTCACATCTGCAGCTCTGTAATAGTTAAACAAATAAAGTTGATCACTTTTACAGGGACACCGATTAAAAATAATCCCATACATTTTATTACTCCGAATACTGAAGAAATTATTCAAAAAAGGAACAGTCACCAGGAATTTCTCCTACCTCAAAGGAATGCAAATTAGTAGGATGATGAGTCTCTATTTTCCTGAATCCTAAATTTGACCTCACATCTAAGATAAGTTTTTTTTATAAATAACAGAAGCAAAGGCCACAGTCTGTAGCTACACTTGCCTTTCCCTTACGTATAAAAGTCCCAATGAATATCTGGTGAAATTATTTTCTTTAGGAGTGAAAGATACTGAAAGATAAAGATATTGTACCTTAGCAACACTCTTCTGCATGTGTAGACCTTCAAGAATCCATCAGTAAAATAATTTACTGATATTTTAATCTTCATAGACCTAACCATACACTAAATTGAATTCCAGTTTCTGTTCCTTTAGTTTACTAATTGTCTCTTAGGTTATTATTAGAGAAGAGATAATTACAGACAGAGTTAGGAAAGATGAAGAGCTAAGAGTTTCTTTTTATCATTGGAATTATCATAGCTTTAGGAAGCTGGAGGACAGATAGCGCTGGTAAGGTTCCATGAATATATGTTTTTCAAAATTTAGCATTTTCTGCTTTGAATATGATCATGGTTAACATTACTTTGGGATTAAAGTTAGGAAATTTAAAGTATCAGGTGCCGTGAATTCTGTAAAACCTGTAAAGATACAGAAAAGCCTGTTGTGTAACCAGGCTGTTTAATTACATTCCTTTTAAAGTGTGATTTCCAAATTATTGCTTGCACCTGTAAACTGAAAAAGGGATTGTGACTGGTAACCAACACATTTTGTCAATTTATATTGTAGAATTGGAGCCAATGTACAATTAAGATTAGCATTGCAGATTAAGGTTTTATATTCTCTTTTATCATCAATATTGGTACACTATCTATAACTCAGTTTAGAGTCAGATACAAGTAAGAAATCAAAAACCTAAAGAGCCTATTTTATTCCTAGATTAGTCCAGACTACAGAATGGAGAAGTGCTCGTTCCAGTAAGGACTATTGCATTTTCACTGTGAGGATCTGCTGGCTACAGTAGCGTAAAGATTACAGTTAGGAGGTCAGCTAACATGGAAAAAACACCGAACACACAGAAGCCTATTTTATTACAAGTTTATTCTATGTTTCCAGAGACAGAAAGAAAAAATGCCAGTTACTTCTAGCGTCTTTTAGTTGAGGCGTTGTACTGAAGATTGCAAATTAGATTTAGAACCATGGATATGGTACAGCAAGCTAAGAATCCTGAAAAGAGCCAGAAATTAGCAGAAGGGCAAAATAAATGAGAAATCATATTCTCCTTTACAGTAGTAATAAATAACATTATATTAAATAACATTAGTGCCAGATCCAGGGATACAATTCAGGTTAGGGACTGTGGAACAGAAAACAGTACATATCAATTCTACAGAAAGATTTTTCCCATCCCTGAAGGGGTAGAAATAAATTTCATAAGTGCCAGAAATATGTGTAGATTAATGTATTATTTTATTTTGTAAGTATCTTGGGCTATGTCTTCACCACTAAATAAAAGGTGACAAGAGAGTGGACTCATGCTTTGGCTTCTGGGTCATCCCTATGGTTTATCAGCAGTCTGTAGATTCTTTACCTGCATCAAACAGTACTTCTCAGGACAAACATTACGTGTAAGTCGAGAGGTAGCTTTCTGCAGGGGAAATTCTCAAAACAACAGGATGGGCAGGACCATGGAAGACGGTAGGTCTGTCTCATTGCTTTGTATACTCCTCTGACACCATTTACTTAGCCTTTGCACCCAGTCTCACTTTCATCCCACAACCTTGAGCATGCAACACAACTGCCATTATATCTTAAGAAAAAAACCAGTTACCATAAGTATTTCTTTGGCGAGCTTATAGAAAGCTGTAGAGAGTCCACCCTGGTCAACCTTTACCATTAAAATCAGGTCAGCTTCTACCAGTCTCAGCCATAAGAAGCATTGAAGATTTTGAAGAAAGAATCTCAGAGAAAAGTTCCTGAAAAGCCTGTCATATTAATATGATGGCAAAAGCTGTCTGAAGATATGATAACTTAAAGCAATTCAATGGTAAGCATGCCCTCAGAGCAAGGATGTGACTCCTTAAATTACTCTGTCGGTTTAATGCCCTGGAACAGCTCTGAAATGCCCCAAAACTCAATTTCAGCAAAATTCAACTTGTCCCAACAAGTTTATTGTGAGATGTTCAAAGGAGTTGAAATAGCAAAAAAAGCGAGTTACACACTTAATAAATGTAAAGGAAAAAAAAACCTATCTAAAATCTGGGCTTACCTTTCCCATATTTAATATAGACAGAACACTGTAGGGTTACTTAATTAAAAGAATGACCCAAAACTTAACCTGCATGGATACCCTGAATGCTTTTATCTGAGGATAAAAACCTGGCATTTACAATATTAGGGACCCTGATAAAACTGAAAAATTCAGATGGATGCCTGAGGTATTCTTCAGTATGAGATCCTCTTTCTACTTTTCATGGATGAATGAAATACTGCAAACACAAAGGCACAGCTGTAGCACAAGCTACAAAAACAACACAATTTATAAATGCATTGAAACCATTATCGAAATCATCTGCATTTAAAACAAAACCTAAGTATTTCAAGGTACCTGCTCCATCAAATCTGTCCTCAAATTCTGTTTCACCCAACTACAAATTATCTTCATTCTTCTATAGATGGAAATTGGGTAGCACTTCCTTTCTGTCTGTTTGTTTTAAGAAAAATGAGTCAGAAGCATTTTCCAGACAGCTGTCCATTTCAATATCCTGCTAGTCCTTTTTATTATGGAAATTCTTTTCTAAGCCACAAGTAGAGAATTGTGTATCTAGTACCATACATCAGTACAGCTTGAAGCAGGAAAAACTCCAATTTTGCTGCAAAATCAGAGCAAATCTCTAGAACAATTTAGCACTGGCATTTGCTCAGGGGATTGATAAGGGGAGTGCATTTCTCTAGCTCTTTGCAGTTATTCTCAATACACTACATTTGCATAGTGACAGAAATTTCTTATCAGCGGATTGCTTTAGATGCCATACATGAAAAAGCTTGGTCTCAAACTATTTCTGTCACACTGAATCCGCTGCTGTGTTTAACACTACCTGACAGAGAAGTCGACTGAAGGATTGTTGAGGATGAAAAACCTCACGTGTCCAGAACCCTGCAGATCTTTCACAAAGCAGAGTGAAGACCTTTCCATTGCCAAGTCCTGCAGGCCAGAGGTTTCTGCAATTAAACAGAGCCTTGCAAGGGCATAATGCATTTATTTTTGCTGCATGGATTCCACAGTGCACTTGTTGGCCTCTGTGCTCACAAATACAGCTAGCCATGCCAGTGCTGTGCAAATGCCACCTGAGTTGTACCCTATTTGCCACCAATACTCATGTGCATGACTAGATGGCCACCTAGACACGTGCATGTACAGCAAGGAAAATAATCTGCATGCACACTGTGTAGTGAACAAGCAAAATAAGCACATTTCTATGATTTAGTAATAGGCTGAACAGTCAATTTTGTGCTGAAGAGTACTCACATGAAACCTACAGAAATGCTGAGAAAGATGTTGAGCTTTCTAGACCATTTTATGCATTATGAAAAAAACCAAAGTGCTCACCTGCATGCAGCTGTCTACCTGTCAGCGTGGCAAGTCGCTTGTATTGCAGAATCAATAAAGTGTTCAAGCACCTAGCTCAGGGCTTTTGAAATGCAGAGGGAAGATTAAATAAGCAATATGTTTATTTATTTATTTATTTAGTATGAACTGGGAAGATGTTTTACAGCCTTCATCACTGCAGTTACACCACCATGCATGCACTGGGGCTGTAGCTATTCAAAAGAGGTTTCTCCCGCTCTGCCACTGTCCTTCTGGGCAAGTGTTTCCATTGCCCTTGCAGGCATCTCCAATCTCACTCTGCACCTCAGAGGAGGCGTGTATCACAGGGTCCTCCTAAGAGGTGGTGAGCTGCATTGTCAGGACAGTAGTTCATACGTCCTCTTCTGTCCCTTTGTACATAGAGAAGAGCACAAATGAGGGACATCTCTCTTGAATTAAGCCAGTGTAAAACTGATTTTAAAAAAACTAGGCATTGGCAATAATGATAGGAATAAGCCAGGGTTTGAGAGACTGAGCAGAGGGACAGATGGATAGCACTGGGTATTTTCTCTACTCTACTTTGGATCCTCCAGATCTCTGTCCTCATTATCTACGTGGTGAGAGCTGAAAATGCTATGATTTTCCTTCACATCTTCCAGTGTCTCCATCAGTTTCTAATGAGGCGAGGTTGTCTCTTATTGCTCCCTCTCATTTAAGTATTTGTTCACTATCCTCATTTGCACTCCTATTTCAAATGTATTTCTACAATCCCTCCACAGCATGTCATTTATCTGGGACAAGAGCTCCCTGTCACAGATGGGATTTCTGAACAGTGTTAGAACAACCTGAATGACTGATAAATCACATCCGTCTTAATGCATTTTCATTTACAGGTTTAGCAAAGTCTATTATGTGCCCATACCCACCTACTTAGCTGTACCATTTTTTTTTTTCCTGCAGCTCTACTTGTCCTTCTTTTTCTCCCATTTTTCCTCTTGCATTCTCTCCTGCTCCCTTCCTCCCCTTTTCACATCTCCTTTTACTGGCTTGTGAAGCAGTCCCTTCTGCTCTGCTCTGCTCCATTTGCAATCTTTTCTGTTGCAAACATCTCTCACTTCTTAAATCATTGCTGTAAACAGCCCTAATTCATAAATTAAATTATCTGTTCATAGCCCTGAGAATACAGCCAGTCCTCAAACTCTGTGTATAATTTCCAACTTTGCTGTAACTAAAGGCAATCATGATGTAAATGTTATTCCCATTATGATACTTATTTAACATTTTTCTCTTATTTAAAGTTATTTTTTTAAGAGATGGAATTTATACAAGTTTAATAGAATTAATTCAAAGAGCAGCTTAGTCGAAAATATTTTACTCATGAAAAGCCTCAGTTTTCAAGCAAATCAGTTACTGGCTATGGAGCTGTATCTTAAATATTTTTCTTAGTAATGCTAGAGAGCTCTCTTGTAGCTGGTTACATTTCAAATACTCCTGTTTGAATTTTTACTGTTTGTTGTTCGACTTTATGCTATTCTTACCACCTGCTTTCTTTTGATACTCTGACTACTCAACCTGAGACAAAGGAGAATCAGGGAAGAGGTACTGACCCTCTGTATGCTACCCTGAATTGACTTGAATATGATGAACTGATTTTGAATATTATTCTGCAACAGAAGAAGAATATATGGATTTTTTTATAGTAGCTAAAACAATCAAACAAAAAAATCACCTGTGTGTTTTATCATAAATTGAGTTACTCTGAAGTTTCTAACCTCTTCCTTTATTAAGAAAGAAAAATATTTTGCTACATGAGACAATGAGGAATGATATAATTAATCATATTTATTTCAAATCAAATGGAAAATAGTGTCATAATCATAGAGAGAGAAATAATTTGTAATTATAATAATTATAGAAGAAATAAATGTAAAATTATACACAAGTTTCCAGCAGTGCATAAACCTGGTAGGTTGGGTATTTACCAGTGCTAAGGGACACAGTTGTTATAACATTCATATTATTGGCATGATATACTATAATTACTTTGAGAGGACCAGTATCTCATTATAGACAATTATTCTTGATTTGAGTAGCGTCAGGTTGTTAAGGCTAGCAAGGAGAACCTTGGGTGTTTTGGATAAATCCAGGTTTCATCAGTAGCTGTGAGGAGCTCCATGGTCCAAGAGACTCTCTGATCCTGGATACTGGTTACCCAAAGGAAGTTGATGGCAGTTTGGGGGTTTTTTTGGAAATGATCACACTCCTGCATCCGTTCCAGGAGACATTTATTGGAGGTATGCGGGCATGCAGAGGAACCTGAAGGATCAACTTTTAAAATTTTACTTGGTGTGACTTTGGAGACTAATTACCTGAATGCATTTTCTCTAAATAATTGTGTTCATAGGGAAAAAATATTCTCCAAATCATGTTTCCATGTATGTGCCATTGACAAGCCACATGTGAATGTGTGTTACTAGGCTTCACATCACGCAGTGAATCAACTCCACTAACCTACCAATGCTAGTAAATCTGGCCTTAGTGTTTAACTACTTACAGCCCTGGGGCAGCGGTGAAAGCTGTAGGAGAGTGAGGAGAGCGCTCTGGTCAAAGCCTTGACTCAGCAAGGTGAAGTTAATTAGGCAGGCCTATAAAGCAAATGGGGCTGAGAAAGAAGTATTGCAGTTTAAATGCAGCCCAACAGCCCGCACTCACTTTTGCTTTTTGAAGAAGTTGGTTCAAAGCGGCTGGCTGCAGTCAGTTCTCTGGTTCCACTGCTGAAAGGAAAGGGCCCAAGAGAGCTAGGGAGAGCATGTGTGGTCATGTCAGCTAAGCATCAGTCTATCTGGGTCTTGTCTCATATTCATCCGACCACAAAAAGCAAACAAAGGAATAATGTACCAAACTTCACAAAACCGTCCTAGCAGAAGAGCTCAGGAATGTCTGACGAATGCAGATGTACTGTCACCTCCCAAAAGTGTTCCCCCCATGACCAAGGAGGGCTGCTACCTGCCAGAGCGCCTTCCTAACTGCAGCAGCAAAGTGTGTAGCATTAAAAGATTGGTTTCTGTGGACCTTGGTTTCTGTGGGCTAGCATGTGCAAGGAAAATATTTCTATTATGTGTGTATGCCTACGGGACAGAAAGCTATTGCCTGTGAGGTTTGATCTGTCTGTGCTTGTAAAATATCTGGAAAAAGCAGAGAAAACTTGTAAAAAATAAAAAGAAGAAGATGACTTATAAGGATTGACTGGGGAAAGGGGAGGGTTTCTTTTAAAGCCCAATAGCTTTTGGTTCACGAATCTGAATATTCTGATTACTCCCACTTCTGTATTATAGTCTAACACTTAGAATTTAAATTTTGACTTAAATCCTACACTCTAGATTAAATTGTATTTCATCTTAAAACAAAGCTTGCTATATTTTTTAACATTTGCTATATTTACCTCAGTGAAACATCCACAAAGTCATCAAAGGGCAGAGAAGTCCCAGATTTATCAATGCAGAAGTCACTGGATTCAAGGACTCTAATCTTCAATAAAAATTATATTGAGTCTGGAATAAATCACCAAGTGGAGCAACTAGCTTATGTCGAGCTAAGAAAGGTTAGAAAAGATGTTTCATAGCAGAACTTGGTTTTGTCTTACTGCTACCTATGCTAAAAAAAAAAAGTTAAATATGTATTATTGAAATTTCTGAGTCTTCTTGCATTCATTCACGAATCCTGCCTACTTATTTAGTTGCAATGAAAGTGAAAAATGAGATCCCTGATCTTCTTATTAAGATACCTTGAAGGCAGGATCTGATCACAGTTCAACAGCATTACTATCTACTCACTGCTTCTAAAATAAGAATATGATAACTCCAAAATGTGCAGAGTGTTACCACAACAGAATAGTCAGTTGAGTGTTGTTTAATTCTACTACCCCACTTAGTTTTATCTGCAATTCAATTCTGATCAAACAAAATTGATTTCTCTGCCAGATCTGCTAGAATGCAATATGATTAGAGATCACCTCTCCTTTAGAGCTGAGCAGAACTGGGTGGTTGCTCTGTAAGTAGACATAGAATAGGAAAAGTGTAACAACAACAACAACAAATCCTAAAAAACAGTAGGTCACAAAGAAACTAAAAGAAAGAGAGGCCCACAGTAATTTCTTTTACACTACTGAGATGCTGTAAATACAGCAGAAGCACCCCTAGGCAAATGGAAATCAATACATTATATCTTAATAGTCTAGTCTATCAGTGTACTTAATGTTTCTCCAGAGCTGCTATATCACACTAAAATCGGAAGTGTAAAGATATCTTTTTAGAGAACCTAAAGTTATTTTTCCCTTGGTAGCTTTGGGTGAACCTCATGTTCTCCAAAGAGAAAACTTTGCTTTTCTGGATTAACTGATGAGTTCTGAGAGGAAACATTTTCTTTAGCAAGAGGGAAAAAAAGCTGTACACAGAAGGAGAGGAGAATCAAAGCAGATTAAGAGAAAATTCATCTCCATTTTCTCCTTTAGTTTGACTGAATAATTCTAGCAGGAAGCTCCTGAGAGCTGCCAAGAAAGCAGCCTACAAAATCACCAGAACACCTTTCTTTCTTCTATTGTAAAGTCATTGAAACAGCTTGAATAATTAAAAGCCCCCAAGACTACTACGATGAATTGAACAAGAAAGCAAGAATTTTTAGGTCTTGCCAGTACATTCTTGAGAATAATTCATCTGAACTGATGTTCACGGCTATAGAAAATTTTGTGATTGTAAAAAATACAAATTCTGTCAAGCCCAAAAGACAAAAATGGCAATTCTTGAGCATTGGACCTAAAGCATATCAGGAACCATTGTAACAATTTTATAGCACAGACGATTAACTTATTGCTTCTAGGAATTTTCCTGTTTTAATTACTGGCATAAATATAGTCAAAATGTCCAAGGATTGTTCACATTAAGCTCAATGTTCTGGAAAGGAGACTATACTTATCACAAGCCTGACTTGCTGCTAGGATGTCACTCTCTTCCTTTCAGAGATTCAAACAGAGTTTTTAAAAACTGCTTCCTACCCTGTTTCAAATAATGAAATGAGGCTTTCTTGGATAATTTCTCTAAAGTTGCAGGCTTGGGCTTTCTTACAGCCACTTACATATCACATTCTCACATTGATCTTGTTTATTTCTTTGCTGAGTCAAAGCTCAGTAAACTCCCATGATGAAATTTCTATTCATTTTAGATGAGTACCATTTGGATCACTTTAGTTGTTTGTCATCTTGTGTAAGTTTCAAATATTTCAAACAGTCATATTTCTTTCCAATAAATGTTTTATTGGTATGTGTTTATACTAAACAATATTCTATCAAGCCACTGTAACCTTCTTTCCAAAACTGGGATTCCTCTAATTTTTGTAATCATCCTGGTGGTAGTTCCATTATCAGGGCTTTTTAGGTATGGACTGTACTTAGATTTGAGAAAGGAAGGAGTCACTTTCATGGGCACTGAAAATGTGTCTCTGGAAATTCTGTCAAAAATTCTCAGTTTCTCCTTGGCCATCATTTTCTGAATTCTTTCCTGGGTCACTGAAGATGCCAAATATTTCTATTTTAATTAAATTTGAATTTTGAGCCTTTGGCAGAGATTTCATTTGAAGTTTTCAGCAAATGTGTAATTCTGTCACACTTTCTACAGTTCAATAAAGAGTTTGCACATCCTCCTTCTAACATGATACTTCACACTAAGGTAACGCGTATATGATAAACATTTAAAATACACAATGATGGCTTGATTGGAATTAAGTAAAATGGCTTTGTTTTGTTTTTCCTCCATTGCAATTCATTGTCATTTCTTCTGGAAACTGAAATCCAGATAGTCTTTTAAAATTGTTGGCTAAGCTTTAATCTATAGACACAACCATGTTCAAAAGGGAAGAAAAAGCTAGCAATATCTTTTCAGAATAACCTTTTTGTCCTTCCTCTGCACGTATGTTGGTTTTGCCAAAGGTAGTACCTACCTTTTTCATTCCTGACTATTTTACAACAAGGAATACCTCTGAAAATAGCAAAGTAATTCTGCAGTGCCCAATAGTGCAAACTTTCCTCCAAATCTCATTTGACTTCTGGAACCAGCTGACTATTTCTAGTAACAATTGTAATACAGACTTCCTTAGTCATCATGCACAGAACCTCGAACACTTCTGGTGAAGAGAAAGTCCCTGGCATCCCAGGGCACCTGTAAAATGGAAGAGACTGGACTGACTGACTTGCCCAATATGATAGAGAAAGTGGATGAAGTAGAGAGAAGACCCTGACACAGCTAAGAAAGCTCAGGCCATTCTCCTCTGCTGTGCTTCCTCCATCCTACCATGGTTTCTGAGGGTGCTCCGCAAAAGAAACTACAGGCTGATGGTAACCCAACTGCAACATATCAAGGAGGCGGCGAGCAGACAGAAGAGCTATCAGGTAGGTAAACAATCCCGTGTTTATCTTTCTTGAGATGTAAATATCATTTATACTACTCACCGTCTGCGAGTTCGAAACTTAGCAAAGGACACTAATGAACATCTTCAACCCTGAACCACTAAATTAAATATGACATTAATGGGAACTATTTAATGCAGTTTGGCTCTGCACTGATGGCCATTTTAATTAGATTGCTGCTGCTGTGCTGAACTGAAAAGCTGCTGACAGCATCAGAAAGCTGTAGCTTGAAATATAGAACAGCAAGAGATGTTGCCGGATCCCAATTTGCATGTATAATTAATGAGATGTGTCCCTCTTGGTGCACCTCTTCCAGGGGTGCAACTTAATTGAGACAGTGGGCAGACACACGGGTATTCACTATCAGCCCTGTTGGGGCCGGTGGTCCGAGTGCCAGGGCCTTGTCCTCTGACGGGCTTTGGAGATGGGGAGAGGCAACAGCTGTGACAATCACTCCCTGATTATGCCCTAATAGATACTTGGCCTGTTGATTTAAAAGTCAGATGTTTACCACTGAAAGGCACGTGTGAACAAGAAGGCCAGATGAATTTTAATGGAAAGAAGGGGAAGGGTTATAGATGCTTCTCAAAAGCAATCAAAATTTCAGCAGAATTAAGACCTTCTGGAAGAAATAGTTTCTTCTCCAATTCTTTTCATCTCTTCCCAAGGACATCATTCCTTATCTAGCTTTATAGAGAACTAAGGATGTTAAAGGCCGGCCTCTGAACTCTAATGGGAAAAAGGAAGGCAAATAATTTTACGAAAAAATGGAAAAGGCTTAATAATTGAAAAGGGAAACAGTGCTATATCTTGGTTTTCTGTATATTTTTACTCACTAATCATCTAGAAATACATCCAAACATTCAATTTACCATGCAATATTTAACTGCAAAAAAATTTAAAGGGAGTTTGTCCCTAAAAGTCTGGACATTAAACAAACAGAATTTGCTACTGTTGTCGTCTCTCATCTATAAAGAACTGGTACCAGCAGTCTGCAGCCAATGGCTTTTACTCTAAAGCCACTATACTGCAATAAGGATGAATTAAATAGCTTTTTGTGAGCATTCACATTTCAGATTTTCTTAGCAGAGTGCACCTCTTCAGCGTGCCCTCCTATAACCGTGGTTCACATGTTATTTTGTCCTGAGGATCAAATAACAAGGGTTCTTTTTAACTTGTGCTTGTAGGAGTTTTCTCCTGAAAGAGCAACCCAGTGTCCAGAGATAAGTGTGATGAGCAGCTCTTTTTTAAAGTCTTAGTAACTGGCTTTTCTTGCTTTCCTGGCACCTGGTAGGAACAGCCCTTATCAGTCATATAGCTGGAGTAAAGTCACTTGATATCTGACTGCTGTAGCAGCAGTATGAGCTGCTTAGCTATTCTACTATGAATTCCCAGCTCCTGTGACTGCATAGCTTTAGGAACTACGTTTTCCTCTACACACACGCTTAGGAAAGCAAATATCATCTTGGTGTTAAATATAAACAGGGCTCAAAATGAGTCATTTTTCAGTTCAAGAACGGAGCAGTAATTACTGTGAAGGAAGGGATGAACTGCCTTAGGAACTTTACCACAAAGAATATGTGCCTGGCAGTTGGTTTTCTCCTTGTGTAAGACCCTCTGTTCTCCATTTATGTGTATGGACTTATCCTTCCTTCCAAATCACAGAATCGCAGAATCACAGAATGGCTGAGGTTGGAAGAGACCTCTAGAGATCATCTAGTCCAACACCCTGCTCCAGCGGGGACACCCAGAGCACAGGGTGGCATCCAGGTGGGTTTGGAAGATCTCCAGAGAAGGAGACTCCACAGCCTCTCTGGGCAGCCTGTGCCAGGGCTCTGTCACCCTCACAGAGAAGAAATTCTTCCTCATGTGGAGATGGAATCCCCTCCCAATCCCTCTCAACTGAGTGTTGTTGGTACAGGTTAGTTGGAAAGTAATAAAATATCTATATAAAGTGCGTCATAAACCCAACCAAATATCACCTGAACTACTGACAGAAGTAGGATGTGTGTGAATATTAGCCTAGCTGTTGAAATCACTGTTTAGCTAAAAATTGTGTACATCATGTAGTTGATATAATATATTTGAATACTTAGATCTACTTTTTGAGAATATAATTTATTTGAACACTTAGATCTACCTTTTGAGAATTGCATCTCAGCCTGGAGGAGAGATTGCTGAAAGAGACGAACAAAAATAGGAACACATTGCATAAATCCTTGCTTTATTGCAATAGAATACTTTAGGCTTGAAATAATGTGTCAAACCTCCTTTAAAAAAGAGTACAAAAATGAAAAGTTAAGACTACCATACTTCAGATTTCTTCAGTTCATGACTTGGGTCTTTAAATGGAAACTGTGTCATGATTTAATTTGCTTTCTTTGATTTAAATGACAGTCTTTGCATGTAAAGAGACTCTTGGATAAGAGTTTCAGAATTTTTTTTCTCTTATTGTATTTTATTTTTCCAAGAGTAGTTTCTCTCTATGTGGTATCTAGCTAGAAAGGCTGCGTGTCCTGAATTACTTATATATGCAACTGAAGAGGCAGGTGGTTACAGGGCAAATTATGACCAAAAGTATGTTTGTTTAAAGCTAAAGAACGTGAGAGAGTGTTAAATCCAAATAAATAAAATGACTGTCAGTCTTGGGGGGCTGGAACAGGAGTGTTAATCCCAAAGAATTTACTAGCCATAGGTGAGAATGTAGTTGGGAAATACAGACCTAAGTGCACTTTCCACATCTGGAAGAGAACAACGGAGGACAGTACGAATAACTGGAAGGGGCCTTTGTAGCCTGAAGAGGCAAAATGAGAATTTCAGAGGAAGATGGCTGTAAGACTGCACTGCAGTGATCCAGGAGAACCTCTGCAAACACGCTCAACAAAAATACCTGCCAATGCCGCTTACCTTTCTAGGCAGAGCATAAAGAGGGCAGAGAATTCATTAACATCAGAAAGTGGCCTCGTACTGTCTCCCACTTCCCTTTCCCGAGGAGAATCAATCACTCTCCGATCAAATGCCATGCAAAAGTGTGGCAGTAATTTGTGTGTAGATATAGTTCAATCAGGTCGATTTTGGAGCATTTGCAATGAGAAGTACCTACCGTGACAGAAGAGAATGTTGTTCTGTGACTACAAACTTCTGGCAGGAGACGAATACATGTTGAGTGATCTGTGCATAGTCTATATAATTTGGGGCACGTTTTAGTAGGCTGCCTTTTCATATTGACATAATTAGGGCAAGCCGTGAAAGCCCTGAACTAGGAATTGTGCATTTTCTGTTAAATCCTGCAAACTTATGCAAAATAGGAGTAAATCATGAGAATTTAAAATCAGGGAAATTGCCATACAAACTAATTGCCATCTAACAATTTTATCCAAACTGAGTCTGTCTTCTGCTGATCGGTGTTACTATATCATTAAATTTAGTGCTCAAATTGTACAGAAATACAAACACACATGCACACAGCTACTAATATCTATAAGCACATGTGTATGTGTGTTTTCTTCAAGTAAAGCCAATGTCATAAGAAGCCTAAAGAAAAGGAAATACATCCCTTTAATGTGTATTCAACATCAGTACCAGTAAAATGTCATCTTGAAAAAGCTTAAGTAAGTCCATTGGTGATGAGAAACTAGAAGTTATTGCTGTGTAAACCTCCACTAGGAGGTTTAGCAAAGGAGAAAGAGCAAATAATCCATGTCTTTCGCCATCCCGCTGGCCTAGATTGTGACTGGTCCATTAGGGTTGATGAAGCATTCATAGCATAAGACATCATCTAGGTGGGTGACTCTTTCTCCTGTTCCTCCTCCTGTCCTTCACCCCCTGCATTCCCAGCGTGCTGCTACTCATTGTGAGAGAGGGCGTAGTTTGAGGTTTCTCTTGCCCCATATTGCTCTCTGCTACAACACCAGTAAGAGAGAGGACAAATCATTATATTGGATTGCCGGCAGCTCAGCAAGCAACCAGCCAAGTCCCAGCTTTGACAAAGTGGACCCCCAGTGGCGCCCCGAGGGTCAATGTCAGACCTCACTTTCTTCACTGTTTTCATTTGTTTACAAAAGCACGTGGATGGGAAAAAAACATGACACTGATTGTCTCTACTCATGCATGCATTTGGTAGCAAACAGAGCAGAGCAAATTAAAATATATGTAAACTATGATGTCCACTCTGTGCCTCAGGATACAGCTTAAAGAAGGTTTTAATGAACATTTTTATTGATAGGGTGCATGTACTCTGGGAAGAACTGTCCCTTTGGATGATGCGTTTCCTTTCAGCATCTTGGAGAAGTCTACAGATATTGATTAAGCTTCCTAATGCCCCTAAAGTAGTTTAGATTTCTGTAACTTGTATGACAGATGAGTAGCCTGAAGGCTAGAAGGAAGTTTTGCCCAAGGTCATAAAATGAGACATTCCCAGGATTAGAAATAGGACTCAAGAATCATGGTTTAAGTCCTCTTTCATAAATACACTGCCTCTCAGTAGCAAAAGCACATATACTGCAATCACAGTTTACATTTCCCAGAGCTTTCCCATATGAAATATGCTATAACAACATACAGAATGCAGAAGACAATGTACAGTACAATAAGAGAATTTTATAAGATTGTGAGGGGGTTTCCAGCACAACTACTTTTATTCTTTCTAAATAAGAGGGAAAGATCAGTGAAAAAAAAAAAAGAAAAACAAACAGAACTGTTCTAGCTAATAAATGACAATAAGAATTCAGAAAGGATATGTCACTTTCATCTGCCACAATTTTTCTGTTGTTTGCCAAACACTGTACCCAGGGAAACACGAATAATATGAGGTTATCTATCTTCCTGTTCATGACAGAATTACCTTGGGCAATTTCCAGCTAAATTGCTAGAGCTGGCTGAAATGTTTTTGATAAAGAAATTGAAAATGTTTGAAAAATATTTTTATTCCTGCATAGGGAATTAAAATGGGTGTACTCTTTTTCCTTTTCCCTTATACTTTTTCTTTCCCCGCCCCCAAGCTTTCGGCTTGCAAGTTGGATGAGGGAAGAGAAAGAGGATGAAAAAACGCAAGGGAAAAGAATAAAAGATGATGTGGATAAAAAAGGACCATGAGATTCAGAAAATCAGACCAACCAAACAGTCCAAAAACTCCCCAGAAATGGAAAAATATAATCCAGAAATTAATTTCCCTAAGCCGTGGAATTTGACTGCATCCAAAACCGAACCCGGCAAAAAATACCATGCCAAAGGTAAAATTCAGAAATGCTACATGGTTTAATTTTCTAAATATTTTTTCCTATAAAAGGATGATCTGGATAAGAAATGACATAGTGAAACCTTTGTCTTTGCCATCTCTTCTATTATTATGGTTCCCCTCTTTAATTCAAATGAAGGTTCTGATCCTAAAAAATATGAAGCACATAATAAACCTAGTGGATTAAGAGAAGTTTCACCATTGCTTCCAAGTTTCTTTCAAATAACAGGTGTGATTCATCTTTCCATTAAACTACTCTAATAGAGCAATGCAGTCTCCTGAAGGCTGGATGCTCCCTTTATGTCCTCGAGTGACAGGATCCCCCTGTCATCATTTTGCAGGATAGAGATACCTTCCCTATAACCATAGCAATCACAAATGGCAAGGAAATTTCAATTGAGTAGGAGGAAAAAAATCACAGACTGATTCAGTGTGGAAACATGTTGCCCAGAGAGACTGGGGAATCTCCATCCTTGGAGAACATCAAACTTTGACTGGACATAACCCTGAGCAACCTGCTCTGACATTGCCATTATACTTGACAGTCTGGTCAAGGTTTGGCCAAGATGACCTCCAAAGGTCCCTTCCAACATAAATTATTTTATGAGTATCCTACAATAATGAACCCGAGCATCACTCTGAACCTAAAAATAAGTAATGGTAAATATTCTTTCAAAGCTCCGTATGTTTTCTGCTTATATCATAAAATACAATTTCTTGCAAAGAGCACAGTAGTAAGACAAGTTATTTTGTAGAGTGTTAAAAGGAGTAATAAAAGTTTTATAGCTAGCACATTTACTAAGCCTGTTACCTCCATCGCTTTCAAAATATAGATTCACAAAGCAAAAACATTGCCACTTTGAAACTTCCCTTGACTAACATCACCTTTTATTTCTAATCTACATAAGAAGCTTATCAGAATTTATCAGCAAACAGGTGAAAAAGAATCCCTATGTAAAGGATAATGCCAGCAGGGGTTAATTAGAAAAGGAAAAGGTGAACTTGCAGAGCTGTCCTCATGGAAATCCACATGCCTGAGTCTGTAAATGAGGGCTTCAGAAGCATCACCTGTGGTTTTCACTATCACTCACCCAGGCACTAAACTGCTTTTTAATTATCACAAAATCTGTAGCCAGAAGAGTTTGGAAGGCAGTGCTCAGCAAGACTTTCTGAAGAACGAATATTCTGGAACTGTAGGAAGAAAATTGGGATTTGGATAACTGAGCAGCCATCTGTCCCAGGCTGTTAATAAACACACTCCAAGGGACCTGAACCTCAGCTGAGATATCCGAGTATCACTCCATGTGCTCATAAGGAAGAATTTATTCTGCTTAAGGATTTTTATCACCATTGCTACTATCATTCTTTTAGCCAGGAGATGGCAGGAGATACAGGATATTGACAGGGAATAATGTGAATATGAGGAAGGAAACTCAAGGAAATATGACATGAACTGCAGGTGGGTAATGAGAATGAGATAAGCCAAAATCTTTTACAGGCAACTGGCAGAATGATGGCTTTATGCTACTTCTAATCCCAAATAACTTCCAAATGACAATCACTGTAGTGCAAACTATCGTTTGCTCACATCACATCCTTTTGGACCCTAAGTGTATGAGAAAGCAAGATTTAATGTCATCTGCTAACTCTAACCAGGGGTTTTATGCACTCCTTTTTCCTCAGTATACATTAAGCTCCCCTACAGTACTAGCAAGAACATAAATAGAAATGGCAGGTCTAGCTCAGGGTTTTATGTAAACTGAAATATGGGTAGGAAATGGTGGGGATTTTTATAAGAAATCTCAGAGATCTGCTCAGTCTCACTGCAAATATATACGCTCTGGTAGCCTTGTGTGATCTAGAATCTGCAATGCTTCTCACTTTAATATAAATACCTAAACATCAGAGACTTTACCACTGATTTACTGATGGCTTATAAAAAGAGAAAGGCAACCAGGTAGATTTAAATAGCCTCTAGGTGCTCCTGCTTATGCCCTTTGCTATAGAGGAAGCTGGGTAAGGCTCCACTGCCTGTTCTGCCCTCAAAGATCATTTATAAGTGGAAGAAGAAGGTTGCATAAAGTTGCTTTGTTGCCAAAGTGTTTGCTCTTATGGGTTGAGGACAGTAATCCATGGCCAGTAATCCATTTAATTGCCTCTTTGAAGAGGTGCCGGTTGCTTGGGCTCCCCACACATATTCAAGCTGAGGGCAAGATCTCCAAACACGGATCGTGAACCTAGCAGAGCTTTTTTTCTTTGAAGCAGCTCATGCAAATCAGAACGGAACTGTGACTCCTGTCAGCAAATCTACTCACTGAGGTCCATTGTCAATATTTACTGTTGGCTGTGCTCCTCCCACAGCACGTCAGTGAGAAGGACTTCTCACAAAGAAGTACAAAAGATCACGGTGGGAAGATGATCTCTGCCCCAGTGATATCACAGTATAAAGAATGATGATTAAATATTAGTATTCTAATGACATATTTTGTGTACAAGTGTATGTATATGTTTGCATATAACTACATGAATGTGCAGACACCATGATTGTTTGTTATAGCCAACCTCACTTAAAGAGCTGAATCTCTGTATAGCCCTGCCTGTCAAGTTTATACTCCCTTTCATTTGCCCCAAGTGAGAAAATAAACAGTGTTTTGCTAGGATGATATATGTCACTTACAGTCTCTTTATAAGAGCTAAAAATAGGCAATGTGCCTTTCCTTAGGAATGTCAAATATTATTGTTCATGGCATGTTATAAAAATAGGTTAATGGATTTTTCTTTTATCATACAACTGTTGATTTTTGAATACAGATTTCCATGAGATTTTCTGCAACTGCTCAGAGAAAAACAGAAAACAAGTAAAAGTAACATTTCTCCTGCTATTTTCTGTTCTATTGTTCCTTAAACTTTCTGGCCTAAATTTACAACAGTTTTACAATAACAAATTTAATCCAGGTGTTGCACTAACTTTAATCTAACATTTAACAATTCAGGGGAACTGCATAATTGCGTACTGTGAATGGAATTTGGGTCTTTGGTCCAATTAGAGATTTACACATGAAAATACAGAAATACTTAACTAATAATAGAGAAAAAAAAAAGTGAGATAAAGAAAAAGAATTAAAGTGTATAAATCATTGTGCCCACGTGGAGCTTTTTGCTAGGACTTCTTCAGCCTCTCAGGCCAAAGTCCTTGTAGAATAAACACTTAGGAAAACAGAGTACCTGAAGTAAAGATCTTAAAGAATAACCTTAATAAAGATCTGTGTTAGATTTTGCAGCATACACGAGCAACACCAGTCCTTAAAATCAATTAGGTTTTGGGTTCTGTGAGAGTCTTCCTCCTGCCTCCACACACCAAGGACTTTTGTATGGGCTCTGCAGCACTTTGGGGCACTCCTATTTTTAATAATACTCAGAAAAGCCCATCATGAGGAAAGCTCACTGCAAATAACTTTTTTTTCTTGCAAGGTAGTGTTGTATTTTAAATAGATTCATTACTGCATGAAGGTGTTTTGAACTTAATGGGTGGAGGAGCTGTTGTCTTCCTCAGAGGGAACAGGATCTATTTACTTAATTTGCTGTTCAGAAAGGAATCTAATATAATTGCTTTTTAATATTCAGAGAAAGGTCTTGGCTTTCTATCAAAGTTCTCCTCAGTCAAAAAGTCTCCCTTTTGGGTTCTTTCAACTAACATATTTAATGCCAGGTAGTAGAAGAGCTTTGAAGACAGAAGTCCCTTCAGTCCTTTACAGTTATGAATACTTTTTTTCCTTCACACACTCATTTGGGAAGTTCAAAGAAACTCACAGTGTCAGAAATGTTGACTTCCAGGAGTATGACTGACTCCTGTTTTCTGCTAGATTCAGATGATTTTGACATCTGGGACCTTTAAGGACCTTCTTCAAAGGTGCGGGAGCTCCACAAACCAGTCAGTTGCTTTTAAATATTGCAGCATTGACTTGTAACCCAAATGGCCCTTCTGCCAAAATGATCTCTGGCGCATCGAAATGATCTCTCAAGGATTTCAATGGTCTTTGCTGTGAGAAGCCCCCACACTAAAGCACAGTGTCTGGATAAGGATGCTTTGGCTAAGTAGCAGGGCTCTAGCACTAACTTCTTCTTAATACATTTACCAATATTTCTTCATGTCCTCACACACCTATCCCAAAAAGGGCCTCTATACTTTTTTCTATGTGAGCTTTTAATCTAAAATAAAATACATAGATAAACAAATAAAGCATATTCTTTCCTCTTTTTTTTTTTTTCCCTTTGGCCCCTTCCAACTCATTTCTTCCTCATTTATTTTCCAGTTCTTCCTTTATTTCATCTGAAAACTCCCATTAAACAAGGATTCAGCACATGGCAAGTGTCTCCCAGCAAAACATCCACATATCAGCAAGCAATTCAAGTGAGATCAGGAAGGGCAAGAGAAATGCTGAAAGGTTCAGGCACTGAATGCTAACAGGGACGTTGCAGATACCTGGATATATTCAGTCAGGAGAACAGATGAAAGAGAAAACACTGAGTTGAAAAACAAGTGAAAGGATGTTGAAAGGATGATGAAAGAAGAGAAATCAATTAATCTACTAGGGCAATTGAGGGTAGATTTAAAGTTGCAACTTATGCTTTGTTGCAAAGAAAACACATATTAATTATTGCTCAAAAGAAAAAGTAAATTTCATTCACATTCAGATGAAACCACTGTTAGGAATCTGCCTCATGACCTCCTTTCACAGTGAAAATAGATTCAAACCTCAGGTTGCATAGAGTATGAGTTTGCATGTCAGGTTGGCAGGCACTGGTGTCAATTGGCAGGAATGAATTATTAGTCTTTTTCTGCACAATGAGATGTGGTTTATTTTTTTAGAATCATTTTGAGCATTTCCACTTTGAGCACATTTCCTGGCTACTGAAGAGACCTGGAACTTTGCCAGTTTCCTTGCACCGCCCTGTTCTTTTCCTGCATTGCACAGAAGCCAGTGAGCTTTTGTAGTACAGAATTTATTGAAGACTACAGAAATTACTGTCTGGTATGGACTTGCTCCTTGGTGGATTTCTCTGCTTAAACATCTGCTTACTGCATGCCCATTTGTGATTGTGAGGAACTGGACTGGATGAGCTGTGGCAGCCTTCTCTGTCTCAAAACCACAGCAAAGGATGTGCTTGCATTGCTTTGGGTATGGAGTTTTCTGCACCTTCTCCAAGACATATAAATATACCATCATTTGATATATCTACAATTTATTGACTTTGTGATGAGATACAGGACGAAAAGACAGTTTAACAATGGAGAAAAACAGAAAAAAAAAGTGCAAACCATAGCTCTGAAAGCCATTTCAGTGGCTTTTGGTAAAGACCAGAGTATATATTCATTGCACTTCCATGGGTTAACTCACAGGCACATGAGGAAGTACTGAACTGGCAGCTGTAACTTTTGCAGTGCCATCAAAAGCCTTCCCTAGCCCTCTTCACAAGCAGCTTTAAGAAAGTGAAGCTTTTAAAAGGTTAGCAGCAAGAATTCACTGCAGTCCCAGTGTCTGATGAACAGCTCACTGAAGCTTTTATTAAGAGTAATATGTCACAGTTAACAGACAGATTTGGCAGTCTTTCTGCATTCAGCATCTGGAAATTGCCCCCCAGATGCCTGGACCTCTGTGTATTTTAATTTACAAAATGGGATAAAACCCCAAGACAGACTAGTAATGAAACATTTTGTGTCTTCTATCCTGCTGATGAGCAGGATAGTCCCCTGACTATCTAACAGGACACTGGGGAGAGAATTGCAACTACTTTTTGTTTCTATCTTGTAGGTAAGAATCATCTAGAGAAGAATTCTTATACATGAATGAATGTATGAATGAAATATATCTTATACATGAATGAAAACATGAAGGATTCAATATTCCCTAGGGTTTATATTTATTTCCATGCATGTTCAAACTCTGAAGTAGACCACTAGTTGCTACAGGAGGAAAGTCTTTATTGATAACTGAGCAAACAGCCTAGGGATTCCCTGAACTTCAGAATCAGCACAGAAGACACTTCAATTAATTGCCATGCTTTGGATGACTTGCCTTTTTTCATATATATAGAAATATATAGAAAAATAATTTGTATAGAAAAATAATTTGATTTCTCTTTCATTACCCTGGTGCAGACATTTAGGCTTTTCAAAATCTGTTAATGGTATAAAGTGCCTTTTTTTATATATATTCCACCAGTTCAAAACATGATAAATATGTACAGACAAAGGACAAGAGGCACAGAAAATCTGACACACCGTGTATTGCCCAGCTTACCGTCAGACAGTATTGTCCTGTGGTATGCATTTTGCTCCCCAGAGTCTTCTTTTTTTTTTTTTTTTTTTTTTGAAATAGACTTCATTTCTAATACTCAACTTATGCTAAATTGTTTTGAACCTATTCTCCCTCCTTTTCTTTTTTACAGCTCTATCGTATTTCTTGCTTTTGTCAGAAACCCTTTTTTTGTCATCTGATTAAGTCACCCTCTTTCTTTTCTATCAGCATTCACTGTTACAGGTTATTGAAATATTTTATGATCAGTTGCTTGGTAGAGAACTGGTTTTACAGGGAGAACTGAACTTCACTGTCCCAGTTAGTGCAGCAGTTCCTCAGCCCTGGTATGCGAGGAGAGTTGTCATGGAATGGCTTGGCAAAGGTTTCCCCTTGTAACTCAGGAGCCATTACACTTATAAAAGTCTCTTAGCTGCACAGACAGTTTTTATGTAATATGGCAGTTGTCAAAGAATCTTGCAGAAGGGAGTTATTTTTTGATATGTTACCCTCCTTGATCAGAAATAAGATTGTGCGGGCTGAAGGTTATGGAGCTGATCTCCCTTCTGGAGAAAAACAAGGGCTCATGGGGAAAGGAACAAGTTTTGCTACAAGTCGGCCATCTGGGACCCCAGGCAGGGCAAACTGTGGTAAAACCAGCCCTATGAGGCTGAACTGGGAAAATAAGCTAGCTGAAACACGCTACTTCACTGCGCCAGAACCTTGCCTTGGGAATCCAGGTGGTGTTTTTCTCTTCACCCTTATGTGTACATGGGACAAATGAAAATTACAGGGATTTACATAAACCCCCCCAACAGATCAGTTCATCAAAGCAGAATTATAATTGTGAGTGAATGATAAGAGACTCAGTGTGGGAAGCAGGGAGCTGGAGCATCTCTCTTATGAGGAGAGGCTGAGAGAGCTGGGCCTGTTCATCCTAAAGAAGAGAGGGCAGAGAGGAGATCTGATCAATATAAACCGGTACCTTAAGGAAGGGAGTCAAGAGGATGGGGCCAGACTCAGTGGCAGCCAGCAACAGAACAAGAGGCAATGACCACAAACTGAAGCACAGGAAGTTCTGCCAGTATTTGAGGAGAAACTTTGTGACTGTGAGGGAGACGGAACACTAGAGCAAGTTGTCCAGAGATGGTGGAGCCTCCTTCTCTGGAGATATTCATAAACTGCCTCGACATGACCCCATGTAATATATTCCAGATGACACTGATTGCACAGGGGAGTTGGACTAGGCGATCTCCAGAGGTTCCACCTAACCTCAGCCACTCTGTGATCCTGTGACACACAGCTGACTTTCTAGAAGGGAAGGAGATGGTTAGAGATATCTACACACACACATTTTCAGTTTGAGGAGAAAAGGCTTGGGTTGTTTTTTCCTCTCCCATTCATAAATCAGAAGTTATTACGTGTCCATACTTGGGAGAAGCTCGAAAGTTCTTCTGGCACTTGCAAAAATGATAGGAATACTACTGCCAGTCTGGGGAAATGTAACAGTGGTTTGGGTTTTTGGTTTTCTCTTTTTCTACCTAAAGCTACTGAGAAGGCAGAAGAAGCAATTCGGTCGACCCATCTGTTGAATATGATATATTTGGATTAGGGAAGTAAGGTGATGATATGAATATAGTGACCAAAAGTAGCTGTCAGGCAAGTGTATAGAAATGACTAACAAATATAAAGCTAATAAAGAAAAATGAAATGGATGATAAAGGCTGAGAAAATTAGATTCAGCCTGAAAAAAAAAAAGAATTCTATTACTGAATATCCAAACAGAGGGGTTGATTGCTGACAGTTCTGAAACATGAGAGTTTAGGAATATAGCACCATATCAAGTTGAAGGCTGCAAGTCCACTAGGAATAAAATGGTCAGAATAAATAATGAAAAGTGGCTAAAGGTTGATAGAAATACAGGCATTTAAAGACTTTTGCAGTTTTCTGTATTCAGGAAAAAAATAAAAATAAAGATAAAAACATAAAGCATTTCTGAAAGCTCTCAGCATTAAAGAGAGAGGCCTCCATGTTAGACCTATTGTAGTAATGGCATAAGACCTGGAAACTCATTTTAATCATTTCATAAAAACAGCTCTGAGGGATCCAATGCAGAATTTGTGTGTGTGTGTGAGGGAGGGAGGAAGGGAGGTTATTTTTGAAGCCTTTGAAGATCTACAAAGCAACTTTGGTTTCATTAAAAGGAATTTCTCCCAAAAGGCCTGACATTTCAGTTTGCAGGTTTGACACCTCCTGACAACAGGTAGAACTGGGAACACAGTTAAGGGAGTAGAAGAAACATGCAACACACAGTACAAAAGAACTTCTAAAGATAAATACTAACTAAGCACAATGTCAGGGGAGAAGAATTAATGCCAGGGGAGTCAAAGTGTGTTTGTGAGAAAACACCAGTAAGTTTCCTAATGGAAGTTTCTTCACTGTTCTAATGCTGCTGAGATGGTTGGTATTTTATCCCATCTGTATTAGCCTTTGGTCCCAGCCAGGCACAGCTCCCAGCCCAATGTAGTCAATAACTAATTCAGTTTGCATTTTAATTGCATCTGATGCTGTTGAAACTCACACAAATTGTGGCCCTGGTCTGGCAGGAGGGAAAAGGGGACATATCTGCATGAGCATCACTGTACATATTGCAGCGAGTAGCAGCAAAGGGGACATGAGTGCGCCTTTCTGCAACTCGGCACACAGTTACCTGCATGGTGATGGGCGGTTTCATGTCTTCTGCTCAACAACATCGGCTCAACTGGCAGCCACAGTGACACCAGCAGTGGCTGCCCTCCCGTCCCTGGACCTCAGCACAGACAAAGCAGGCAGGGCCCATGGCTGTGGCCATTGGCATCTTATCGTCTACACCTTTTGTGGCAGAATTCTGCTCCTATATATAACTACTAATCCTCATGCGTGCATACTTCTAATGCGTACTATTTAACTTCCAATCTTCTATCATGCTACCAGTCAGTAACAAAAGGAAGGGTAGGGAAAATGTGGGTCGGCTACGTACTGAGGCAAGGGTCCTGCTAATGAAGGATACAGAGAAGACAGAGATACCAAATGGCTCCTTTGAGTCAGTATTCCCTGTTAAAACCAGCTCTCAGGAATCCCAGACCCCTGAGACCAGAGAGAATGTCTGGAGAAAGGAAGACTTGCCCTTGGTTGAGGAGGATCAGATTAGAGATCATTGAAGAAAACTTAAGATCCGGCTGTTAGGGAAAGAGCTGTTGGGAAAAGCTTTTGAGAAGCTTTTAGAGGCTTTTTGGCCGAGTTCTTGAATTTCATTTTAACAGAGACCCTTTTCTGTCAGCTATATGTGTGCCCTGGCACATAGCTAACCAGTTGGATTCTAACTTGTGGGCTGACTGCTTTGAATCTGTATTGTCACCATGGATGTCTCCAGAGATCACACAGGACCTGCTCTGCTCCTCTCATTAGGTGCTGTGGCACCACACCCTTGCTGGCGAAGGTGCTGCAAGGCTGACCTCGCTGTCATCCTTGGCTCCCCTGCCCTTGCTGTGCTTATCTCTTAGGCAGTGCTCATCAGGAGCAAAAATAGATTGAAAAAGATCTGAGAGGGCAGTAGAAATTTGCAGTAATGAGCAAAGGGGCATGGCTAAGCCAGAAGAGTAAACATCTGGAGGGCAGCAGGAGTCAGGAAGCACGTGCTGTCACCAAAACCAGCTGACAGAGGCTGCTTTATTTACCTGGCAAGAACAGCACGGCGTCAGCAGGATTCAGGCCAGGCTGACTGCTGCTGCAGCAGATGCCAGTAGCCCTCTTCTGCAGGCCCCAAAAGGGACTAACAGCACTTCTGTCTGTAATAGGAAGCTTGCAGGTGAGCATCTATAGGTCTTTGATTGCATCCTTCTCCAGGCTTCCAATGTTACTTCACCACAGTATGTCAAGACAAAAACTGTATCCTCATCTATGTTGCTACCGGACATAATCCTGACTGCAGGATGTGTCTGCTGCTCCTAGGATGCAACTGAGCCTGTCAAAAACTTTGTGTATCATTATTAAGGGGAGAAGGAAAAAGATCTTGAGGTACCAGCAGAACAATAGGAATCATTATCTGAATTTTTTTTTTTTTTTGAGAAAGTCACTTTTTGCCTTAGTATCCTGGTCTGTAGACATGAAATGATGCGGCTTAGCTATCTCACTGGAGCATGGTGAAGCTCAATGCACTAGAGTCTCCAGCTGCTTTTAAAACCCTTAACTGGAATTTGCTAAATCAGTGAAATGTATCACATACAGAACATGTGGATAATATGGATGTTCATACAAAATATGCTTCCGTGAAAGCTTAAGAACTTATCAAGAGGGAATAAACCAAAGCGTGACCTTAAATGCACTATACATGGCTAATTTGTAATTCATGGCACGTTTCTACTTTGGAGAGACAATCAGCACATGCTATTTCTGAAGAGGGTTTTGCAGATAAGCAAAATGAACATAATAGTCTCTTTAACTGGCATAAATCAGCCCCACTCCTGTGACCACAGCGCCAGTTTATACTAAGTGAGCACCTGGCTCAGGTTTGCTTGCTGCAACCAAAATGAATGATTTGCTCACCTGCTGGAACCTTGAGGCACCCACGCTTGGAGAGGGGCAGGGTGGAGCTATTAGAGCCTGTGATTCCCCAGAAAAATTTGCATACTCAATTTCAGTCAGAAAGATTACACCATATTTGTAATCTCTTTTCTGAATTAAAGGAAATTCTGTGAGAGAACCCTTGGGAACTGAGGGCATATTGATATTGTGATAGTTTGGAAAATTCTCACAATTATTTTTGGTGTGAAAAGTATCTCCGTATCACACATTGTGGAGGGGAGTTATTTTAAACTTTGGAGAATAACTGATCTGAGTGCATTCAATCTGAGGGATAGGTTTTTATGTGGGATGAGGTACTACAGAATAGAGTCTGTTTATTCTTGTTAGACAGAGATGTTCATTGTAGGCAGGCCATTTTATGCAGCGAGTTGAAAATTCCAAGTCCTGTAAGGAGGTATTTCCATGGTCTCTAATTGCCATTTAATGTGTGTGAATGGCAGAAATATTTCTCAGTGTGTTGCTGCATGGTAAGAGGTCACAAATAATTACAAGCCTATTTTGTGAAGCACACTCAACTAATCTGGCAGGAAGACATCCTGAAAACTGTTTAGCCTGTTTGAACTAAAAATAAAAGCAGAGAGAATTGTGCCAATTGACTCCAAATGTCTTTTTTATTCAGTGAGGAAAGATAGAAATATGCTATTTTCTACATTTTCCTTATTATTTTGTTTCTTTTCTTTTATTACTTTCTCTGTTTGATTATTTTTAAATTACAAATGAAGTAATATATAGTTCAATCCAAAATGTGGAGTCATATGAACGTGCCTCAGCATCTTTGTATTTAGGAGGAAGGCCAATGAACAGAGTAAGCTTCCTGTCCTGGAGTCCTGCTCTTTCCAGCAGCTCATCCTCACTCCCAAGCAACCCAAGAATTGCAGCAATATTTAGTTATTTTGTGAACTGGCTTAGAAAACTAATTTGACCAGAATAAACCATTTTCCAGGTTATTTTTCAGTCAGTTCAGTGCTATATCCATTCCACTGAATGGCAGCACAAATACTTTGCTAACCTAAAAGGAAAAGTGATTGGGACTGGGGTGGAGTGGTGCAACCTTTCTGGCATAAGTGCCAAAGAGCCGCTTTCCTCTTGCTAGCACCCTTCTCCCAAAGCTAGCAAACATGGCAGCGAGGTGACCGGACAGGGAGGGAACAATTATTTTTGCAGTTATTTTTCAGTCAGGACAGCAAGCTCTGTATATTTGGGTAAAGTCCTGAATGGTAGTACTTGACTTGAATGCCATACCAGACTGTGGAAAGGGCACTCGCTTAAAATCAGTGTGTAATCTGAACTGTGGTTATTGCTATAAGTAAAGAAGACCCAAATGTTTCAAATTCCTCTTCCAAATTCTAATATCAACCAAGAATTTCATGCTATTTTCCACAAATGCTTATTTTAATCATTGTAAATTGATAAATGTGGGAATGCAATACAGAAAGGAAAAATATCACTCTGTGAATATAACAACCCAGCAGGTAAATGAACAGGCTGCTATTTAAACTGTGAAGTAATGTGCTCATCTACAGTATGAATGTCTTTTATTAAGCATCATGTCATCAGGAAGCTCATAGCAGGTAATATATATTGTACAACCTTCTACATAAAGAAGACAGATGCAAATTCCAAATGAAATCAAAAGAGGGGATGACAACTCCCTATTTTCTGTCAAGATTTACTTTCTGCTCAGTCAGTCTGAGGGTGAGGGAAATGAGAAGAAAGGAAAATTCATACAAAGAATAAAGAAAATTCAAGGAAATTCAGAATAAGCAATCACCCTATTAACAAAGCTGGCTAGCAGAGTGACCCAAGCAAAAAACCCAGGTCAGAAAGTCAAAACATGATCATGCAAATTCATTGCAATATGAAGTTCCTCGTGTCATTGGCAAGCAGGAGCAATAACTTGTTTAATAAACTTGGTCACAGATGGAGTCTACACTGGACTATATTTTCAGCTGCAACTGTAAGTCCTTCTCGAAAAGTAAGTGTTTCAGGCATTCAGGGCCCCTGGTTCACAGGAGAACCCACCTTGAGGGGACATACAGAATTTATCACACACAGCTCTGCCTTGTGCAGCTGTTTGCCAAAGTAGAAGGAGCAGGGAGGGGAAAGGATGGTTTGTAGCTGAAATGACAGTGTCTGCTAATCCCTGCTGTTTTAATCCTTCTGGGGGAAAAAAACCCACACCACCTCAGGCAATGTCTAAGACACTAAGTTAAAAATGCCAGCAGGAACATAAAATAGTATTTTTTCCCCCCATAATCTAACAAAGACAGTTTGGGTCAGTTTAGGTCAAGCATGGTCACCAACTTGTACCCAGATACTCAAAGACTGCTGGCACCTTACTTTAGGTCCTCCTGCTTTAAATAAGCATTAAATAAACATGCCCAAGTCCCCCCACTGCTTCTAGCTCGGCTGTCCTTTCTAATAACTTTTAAAACAACACTTTTATTGCTGCGGTTATTACTCGAAAGGCTTCATTTAATCCTCACATTGTCTCTGAAACTTTCACATCAGTCAATCTCTCTATTTCTTTTGGCAGGGAAATTGCAGTTGTTATTCAGGTTTGTTTTTCTTCTCGTCAGAATGAGATCCATTCTGCTTTTATTCATAAGAACGCCCCGCATATCAGTGGTGATGCACGCCTGGAGCACAGAGCCAGCACAGAGAAATGGTTTCTGTCCTACATATGAGATGAGATTTCAGGTTAAGGAACACACTGCCAAATCACAGGGATGCCACTAAAATTTCAGTGCTTTTGCTGCAATGATAGAATTTTCCCATGCTAAGAAAATATGTGTTGAATGATCAGATTGCTTTTATTCTAAATTGTATTTTATGTGAGACAGTGAGGATCCAAGAGTTTTTGGAATTTAGAGCCAGAAGGGATCATTTGATCTTCTAGTCAGGCTTCCTAAATATCATAGACCATTAAGTTTCATGCTGGTATCTTATATTAAATCCAAAGGCTTTAGAAAAACTAAAGAATTTCAGGAGTTCGCATCTTTTGAGGCGATTAAACTGCATGTTGCAGGCAGAATACCAGACAGAACAAGTCAGTGCCTGAGGAGGCTGCGCTGGCAGAGAATCGATTAGTGAGGGATGTTCCCAGAAAACAAATAGTGCCCTCTTCACTGAGGAAAGGGAAAAACCCCAACATTTTCAGCCTTTCCTGGGAATTAAACTGCATTTCTGACCCTCAGCCTAAGCAATCGTGTTCAGCAGTGAGACAGGCTTTCCAAACCCCTAGCATGGGCCACAGGAGGGCTGTGACTGACCCAGCATGAGCAGCATCAGCCTCCAGCACCGCAGAGGAAGGCAGGCAGGCAGAAGGAAATCTGGACCATATTAAAGGAAAGCAAATTTTCTCCCACCTGTCCTGATACACACCAATGAGGAAGGCTGGATTTGCTGTCTCACATGGCAAAACTGTCAGTGGAATAAAACAAAGCAAATGGTGAGTTGTGCTGGAGAATTATCTCCTAGGGAAGATGTCAGATAATGCTGATGTGTCCAATACACCCACCAGTGAGGATATATGTTTATCAGATATTCATTCAGATATATGTTTAACAGATATTCATCCTGCTACTTGCCTTGAACATTTAGAAAGGCACTGTGTCTTTTCCTGGTAGGGACTGCTGAAGAACCGAAATATTTTCCCAAAGCCAGAATTCAGATAAGACAAAAGAACGCCAAGTGCTAGTGGTGGTATAGGTATAGGGGAAACCTTCCTTCCAATCACCTCCCTGAAAGGTGGATGCATCCAGCAGGATTGCTGCACGGAAGATCTGTGAAGAGCTACGTTGTCACCTCATTGCATCAAGCTGCTTTCTATTTTATCGTACTGAAAATTTGTCAACTCTGCTGACTCGCAACCTCTTGATGTATTTTTTGAGTCCTACTTTTTTGATTATTGATCAAGAATAAAATAAGCAGTGAAAGTTCTTGGAGTGCCAAAGGTGTTCATTTGGATTATAAGTGAATAGGGACCACAAAAATCTGACAGGGAGCCAAAGGGTGCATAAAGTGGAAACTCTAGTATTCTGTTGGATATTCTCTTATCTTCAAGGGAACATTCTGCACTTTTGCAATGGGTCATCAGCTACGTTGGCTGTTTACTGTTTTGAAGGAGAGTAAAACACAGTAGGTACAAAAGCAAATCACAGTAGGATTCAAATTCCTTAAAGAAGACTCCTATCTGATCTATTTGGTCTCCTATAGCCTCATACAACTAATTTATCAGAACTGGCAGGGTGTAGCTTAGGCAAAGTGACCTCAGCACTTCTTCTCAGGGTCTCCGCAGAGACCAGCCTTGGATTTGAACCTGTGACTCATTTGTCAGCTGGGGGTATGTTAGAGGAAGTGACTCTGAGTAACTACACCAGTGGCAGGCTGTGGTATCATGTGAATTCAGTCTTCATATTCCCTGAGCAACAAGGTGCACTGAAACAGGGACGTGACTGGCATTCCATACAGCCAGTAAGTGAATAAAAACAAAATGTCACCCAGTGCTTCAGAATGAAAGAAAATAATTCCTTTGGACAGACTGATCTAATTTTATCAACACTGACTTAAGTGGCAGGTCAGGGTGAAATCTTTCTGAATGTCTGTGTTAGAGCAGGAGAGATTTGCCAGTCAATAAAGAAATAAACTCTACCCAAGATTTATCCGCTCTGACAGATTATTAGGCAGTGGATTCAGTAGGTGAGATTTCATGGCTTGCGTTATGAAGGAAGTTAGACTAGATGATCATAATGGTCTATCTGAGACTGAAAAGAAAAAAAAAAGACTGTTATCACAGAGAAGAACATGTTATTTTATAACTGATACAAAACCATTGGTGAATTTAGTGGAAGAAAGATTACTGCAGTAAGAGTGGAATGGAGAGCATAAACTTTGGTAGTAGTTCCCTGCTTTTGCCAGATTTTCTCAGTGCTTTACAAGAGAAGAAAGCACCACGATCGTTTTTTCCTCAGGCATTTTCTGTTTCAATGTAAAGAAAAATGATTTCAGGTCTGCACAGCTGGAGTCAAAGGGATAGGACTGCAAGCTGAAAACTTATAAACCAGTAAAGCTGTTTTCGTTGTAACATGTACAAAAAACCCAACAGTTTTGCATAGCTGTTTACATTACACAGCCTCTTAAAATCTTGCTTGTTTTTTTCCTCAATGCTATTGTCAAATAGCAAATATATTTGATAAATTCTACCTATTCCTATCTGCAATTTTTCTGCCACAAATTCAGCAAATATTGTTTTGATATTTGACATTTCTTTGATATGCTTTAGAAACACCCATAATGGCCCATTCTTCATATTTATACAGATATGGGTCACAATGGGCCTGCACATTTTGTAGTAACATGTATAAATCCTAAGGGTGCTTTGCCTCTATATCTGAACTAGGAGAGGTTCTGCAGGGACTGAATGTTTTATACGCTGCTATTGTAGGATGGGTTTTTCTCTAACCTTTGTGGCACAAATGGTGAAAAATTTTGGGATTGAGGTGCAGCCCTGTTTCTGAGCTGTTCTTCCATATCTGCTGTTTGCCCATCCCACCCCAGTAACTAGCCCTCCCAAAACAGAAAAAGACAAAAGCCAAACACATGGTCCCACCCTGCAGGGCTGGCTTGCCACAAATGGATAAATGTGCAACTCTCCTTCCCCACTTATTGCCTCCAAACAACTCCAAAAGGAACTGGGAAATCCCTGAGCCCGGAGCAGCGACAAACCTGAAATCCATCTTATGAGCAAGAGATGGTGCAAAATCTAGTTTGTTTCTGTAAATATGTGATTATCATCCTAATGTTTCATCCTTTTAGAAGTTTTTATGTTGTCAGCAAGCTTTTTAAAAGCTGAAATCCAGCTTTGTGTGTTTGTGTGTGTGTGAAGAAGAAAAAGCTCATTATTTTCAGAGGTATATTTTTCATGTGGCAGTAAGAGCCAAGGCTACAACAGCATAGCTCAGACTTGTAAACTACTCTTACTTGACAGATAATGGGTGAAAAATGGTTATTAAAAATGGCGAGTATGAAACTATCACGTTTTGTTGTTCAAAGAGAGAATTTAAGAACATAAGATCTCGTAAGTATATAAGAGGGCATAGCTCTGCAGTGTACATGTTCCATAGCTATCATTCCTGGCACCAAGACTAACCTCATGAAGTTTCAATTTCATAAGAAAAAATCAGAAGCCACTAGTAGAGCAGGGGGCTATAGGAAATCAAACCTCCTTCCATCTTCGCTCTCATCTGCAAAAACAAACATCAAAGCAATCCTTCGTGCTCTCTCCAGGTGGCCCGTAGAAGCCTCAAAGCAAAGGGGAAAGCAATTGCCACTGTAAGAGGGTAGTTGCTCCCAGCCAGAACAAGGTTCAATATAACTACAGACTGAGACGTTCAAAGCCAGTTATGCAAGTACAGCTCAGAAATGCTTCAAAAAGCTTGATGGGAGCCTTTTTTCTTTTGATGAAAATTGGCAGCTGATGATAAGTTCAGAGGTCCTGGAGAGATATATTCTGGTGGAATATGCAAACAGCCTTAACACGGGTCTGCTCAATTTTAATGTGTGCTTCTGTCTGCACTACATCCCTGGTTATGTAGGAATAATAACAGCTGTTTCTCTTGGCAAGTACTCATCTGAGACGGGAGAGTTATAGCAAAGAATCATTTCCTCTAAGAGGGTTAAACCTCAAAGCTTCTCAAACTGCAAGAGATGATATTATTTTGTTCATGCTAAAATGCCTAAGAGTGGCAGGAGGAATCCTCCTTTTCAATAGCTATTGACTAGCCATAGACTACTAGCTTAGATTAGATGCTTGATTCCATATACTAAAAGAAGTGCATCCCACCAATTATTGCTTTATTTCATACCACCTCTGTGTGAACTCTGTACCCCTGTGTGAAGTATGTTAAGGCCTTGCCTAAGCACCAGCTTGGTACCTTCCATATTGCTAAGGCAATTATGAATATGTGTTCTGCTGCCTTTCTATTCGGGTTGTGCTCCTAGATCACTTGGTACTTGGGAAAATCACACCCAGCTTCAAGCTTAGGTCAGGTTGACTTGATTTTTTTTCAATACAGAACACACCCAGAACCTCCCAAAGATTCCAATTATGAGGAAAGTGAGAGAGAATGGAAATTCCAAGATACATTTTAGTTTTAGTTCCAGCTTTGTAAGTCAGTGGATTGATACTTGTCTGGCTGGGACCAGTAGGTTAGTCATTCTAGGAGAGCTGCAACCCAGTTTGCTGCTGTTTCTCATAATGATCTCTCTATTTTTTTGTTTACCTGAAACTACTGTTTACTATTTAGTGGCTTTCACTTCCTAGACAGAGAAGGCATCCTGCCTTCTTCATAACCGGCTACACTGACCTGGCACATCCTACATGTAAACTCTCCTGGAAGAAACAAAGCTTTAGTAAGCTTCCTTCTCAGTCTAAACATTGTGTTTCCAGTTTACATGAGGATCAGTCAAGCACTGAGGGAAACTTTTTTTTTAATTACATTCAATAACTCCTCTAATTTCTATATTATTAATGTTCTTCCAGGCAATATTGGAAACTCAGATTTAATGTTGTGACTAAACTGCAATGTGAATAAGAGCTGAGGAGTGCCAGAAGCTGAAGAAAATTGAGCCCTTTTTGCATCTTTTTTTCTAAGAAGCAAATATTTTGATACAAACCTTAGGCAATTTTGTGGTTGGCTCATTTTTTAGTTTCACCTTCTTTGAACATGATTCCTTGGCTTGTTTTCTGCTCATGAAACATGGATGTTTCCTTTTGACATTATAGCTATCAAATCATGAGTGACCTGGTCAAAACTGAAAGTTTAAGGGCCATTTCTAATGTGTAAAATACACTGGTGGTGGAGGGGAGAATATTCAGAGCCCAAAGTCAAAGAAAACTTTACAAAGAGAGAAACATCAAAGAAAAGCAAGAGAATGTTTCAGATAAAGCTGGAAACTGTTCACATGGCCAAGCTATTAAAATCCACATGTCATTAGTGAAACATGCCCTTCAGACAGCCCTCAGTCAGGAAATTTCATAAACTCATAGCTGAGGTCTCATACGTGTATAAGAGCCACAGATTTCAAAAAGGCTCTGGAAATGTTCATTTTTCTTTCTTTTTTTTTTTTTTTAAAGTAGGATTCTTTTTCTTTTTTTCAGTCAGGACCTAAAAAATGTTTAAAAGCTTCTAGCGAGAATTTGTGAGAGATCACATGGTAGCTGAAGTCCTGTTTGATACGGCAGTCGCTCTCTTTGGAAGATGGTATCAAAGCACTCTGCTCTTTCGTCAACAGCAGCCTGACTATTTATAGCAATGCACATGGTGGTATAGAGCGCAATAAGAAATATCTCTGCGTTGAAATGGGTCTCGCATAAAAACACCACAAGATTTGTAGTCCAGGCTAATGAATTATGTGACAAAGCATAAGCAGGTCCCATAGCTGAGCTTGTCTGAGAATTGTCTGATGTTTTGAATCTCCTGCTACCTCTACCCCAGCCAGCAGAACTTTGAGCTGTTCAGGCTCAGATCTTGCTACAGATTAACACCTCTCTGGGGTTGTATGTAAGTCAGATCTATCTTTTGGAAAAAAAAAATCTAGGAAAAAAAAAAAGAAGAAATCTGGATTGTCATCTCTGAATATTAGATGGCAACTATGCTTTTTCTGACTAAGTATTGTTCTCTGGGTACTATTTTCTGCATAGGATGAAAACATATTCTGTGAAATATTTAAGGACATGAAGAAGCTTCTAAAGTTGGGGAAGGTGAAATGCAAGAGGCAAGAAAATCCTGGGTTCACTCCATTTGAACAGTCAGGTATCCAGTGGCCAGGTCATTGACTGCTGGAACACACTTACCAGAACCAAGGCATACTGTTAATTATTCCACTCTGAGGTTTACCTAACACTGAAGAGTACACAGAAGCAAATATGTAGTATATAGAGCATTGAATCAGCGACTAATGGTGAGAAAAGGTACATTTCTGGGTCAGGCTTAGTATGTCAGTGGAAAGCTGATAATCAGTTAACGTAGGGTTGGATGTGCAGATCAAGGCATTATGAGAAGCTGATCTGCCTTGGAATGTTTGCATGAAAGGCACCACAGGAGCACAGCCTGCTACAAGCAATTATTTATCTTGGCTTTAGATTCCAGCTATTGAATAGTTTCATTGAAGCGTGATGTCTGCTATTTGCTAGCTTGCAAATGAATGAGCTTTGGTCTAGGGCCTTCAGGTACAGGTGCATTTTGCCTCTTCTGTGGGTAATGCATCAGTGTTTAGTTGTGCACTTGGCAGCTCTTTGGCTCCCATGTCTTCCTCACTCAGTAAAGTACCTCTATTAATTAAGCATCACAAGGTGATCTGGCTAGGAAATACCTATTGTCCCTCTCATGAATGTGCAGTTTATACATTCTCCCTGCATTTTATTCAGGGCTTTGGCATTTCTGCACCTATATGTTAATGACTTTTTAAGTGAGACTTTCTCATGCTGCTTTCTTCCCTTAGTTGCTTTACAGTGCTTGGAAAGGCACCTGCTGGCAGGCACTGGATAGTGTCTTTTTCTGTCTTTCAAGCAAAAGTCACTCAGGAGCGAGTAGAATGCTCCAAACGGCCATGCCATGCCCCTGATCACAAGATGTCACTGCAGCTCTCGTGCACTAAGCAGCTTCATTTGGTAATTGTGCTATAAAATTCCATTTTCTATTTTAGAACCATTATTTGGGGTGCTGCCTCCCTCTCCTGCTGTAAGAAAAACAATATGAAGTAAGCCTGCCTGGGGAGCCAAAGCAGTCTAAAGGGATTCAGGAGCAAGGCTGGGCCATGAGCATGAAACCAGGTGCTGAACCTCTAGGGCTGTAGTCATCATGGGCTAGGATCACTCCTGAATAAAATTCTGTTTTGGAGTAGGTAAATTTACCATTAAAAAAAAAAATCAGGAGCACCTTTCAAAATGGCATGAAAACAGTACAGGGGATCAACCAAGAGCTAAGCCATGGGAGTCCATAATTGTCCCCCCCATAACTGTTTCTTCTTCTCCAAAAGTAGATGGAGATGCGGAAAACGCTGGGCAAGGCAGTGGTCTGAGCACAAGCATCCTGCCCAGCCTGGACCACAGTTCAGTGCTGCTCTTATTAGAGATACTGCACTGGGACTGCCATTTTAGTAGGAATTAGGAAGAAAAATATGGGTGTAAACTCAGGCAAAGATTGATAACACTCTCTGTGGGTTTAAACATAAGTATTTATGCTGAAGCCAGGACATCAACAAAATGAGAAACCCATTATGAAAAGAACAAGGAACACTTTAAACCAACCTGTAACCTTATGAAAAGCTGTAAATTTGTTGTGATGTTTTGTGTATGCTACAAGCCAGCTGAAAAACCCTGATGAGAGGAGTCCTTTTTTTCCTGCTATTGCAGCCATTTGCAGTGTGGGCTTTAATTCCCCTCTGCCCTCTGTCTCTGCAGCATCCACAGCAGCACTGACCATTTTGCAGCCTCCAGCCCTTGCACAGCTCACTGAGCTCTGGAAGAGGATTAACCCGACCCGAAGTCAGCACAAGAGATTTCAAACAGGTGTCCAGAAGCAGATGGGCACCGCTCTATAATTAATTTCAGCTCTCACTTTGTCCTTTTTGAAATTTAACCTTGACAGAATCAAACGCTTTTTACCTGGGATCACCTTCAAAGCACGTGGACCTCGAAGCGGTAAAGGTCACCGCACTGCGACTCCTGCAGCTTCTCCCTTTGCTGAAAGCCCTTGCCACTATTTCTAAAATGTCACAGATGTGGAGAGTAGGATGTTTTATGTAGGGTGTGTCTATAGTGTATTATATAGGGAGGAGGTGCTCTTCATAAGGGCTCTGGCAGCTCAGCTCCATTTTAGGACTGCAGCTGAAAAGCTTGGCCAGATTTTGTGAAAATTGGAGGTAAACTCATTTGGCCCTACTAAGGTCCAGAGGAAAAAGACTTTTATGTGAATCATAATGAGTCCACATTTCCTTTCTAGCTGTAATGGGAATATAACTCCATTTATTCTAAAATAACAACAATATTGTTGCCAGGCAGTTGCTTCACAATAGCTTCAGACACCTTTTCTTCCTTTGGCAAGTACGCTCTCATAGTAAAAATTGCAAGGAAAAAGTAAATTGCAGGTAGGATCACAGTAATTATAGCAAAGATAGACAAGAAGGCCTTCATACAAAGACTGTAATTTTAAGCTTTCCATGGACTAGATGCCGCAAAACACCTACAGAGGATTATGCTAATGACATCCTGGCAGCATAAAATGAACAAACTGCCTCGTTCTCCCACCCCTGTCAGGGTCTAATCCCTGTCCCGCATTCAGAGGGCACATCCTACAACTCTGCTAAAATGCCTGCCCCTCCTCTGGCTCCAAAGGTTTGCATCGTGAGTAACTTCCACTATTTTAAAATGCATGAAGTAATGAGTAAAAGTAATGGATAAGTCCTTTGAGCGGAGATGAATTTACACAGTGCCTTTCTTTCCTTTTACTAGTAACTTTGCAAGATCAAATAAAAAAATCCCTCTCACAGCAGGTGGAAACCAAGTGAAATTATGCTGCAGCTCTTCACGGCTGCAGTATATTATTAGGTCATTTCTCCTTGTGAAAAAATACCCAAAAGTTTCAAACTATAGCAAATGAACAAATCCCAGCCACAGCACCACCTTAGAGGTAATGCAAGTCCAGGCAGTTTTCAAAAGCGGGTGCACCCACTCTAAGACATGAATACAGATCTGCCATGATTTGCCCAAGTTCACTCAGCAAGTCTGTAGCAAAAGTACAAATAAGTTTTACCTCTCACCACTTACACACAGAAGTGCTTCTTCCATTGCACTGTGCCGGCCTCACCAGCAATGCAGACTCCAGTCCAGGCTGGTTTCTGCTTCTTTCCTCCTCAAAAAGGAAGTCCCTATTAATAGGAACACTGATGAAAACTGCACAAGCCCATAATTAAAGTGACAACAAGGATGTAAAAAATGATTCAAAGTAGCTGAGCACGAAACTAGTCTTACTGACTTTAAACTCAGAACAGTCACCTTGATTCCAGCAAGGAGACTGTAAGCAGAAACTAAAACTACAGCTCGGGGTGCTCAACATTTGTATGGCTTGTATCCTCTAAATGAAGTCCTCTCTGTGTGATCTTCTGAATCAAGAGATCCCTGAGAGAAATGTTTCCCTCTTTTCCCAGTCATCCAGTTTGGCTACTCATTTCTGGCTAGCAGAATCTGACAAAATGGTTAGATAGATTAACTAGCGAACATTCTTGTTTGATCAGTGACTGAATTTCATAGGTTATCTCACTATCCCAAGTGTACCTTTGATGCTAGAAAAGCTTCTTCAGAGAGCATCTCCGTCCACTATATCTCTCTATTCTCTGGGGATCTGCCCCTGCTTTTAAATACTATATTGACTGGACTGAATATGCTCTCATAATACAGTATGAAAATACTCAGAGCCATAGGAGTTGCTGAAACAAAATTCTGATTTTATTTTGGACATTATTTGCTTCTCTCTGACATTTTATTGCCACAGTCAAGTATACCTGCCTTGTAAGTCTGTTACTATTAAAAATCTTTGAAGTTCCCCTTTTCTTGCAGCGCTGGATGCATACCAAAGCTACTCACTCATACTGAATCCTGTCTCTCACTTACAGTGTTTTTTCTAGCCTTTATTTTTAGTCAGCTATTGCAGCAAAGTCTAAGAGAATTCAGGGAAAGATGCCCCATGACTGCAAAGGGGTCAGACCATGATTTCAGATGTATTTGAATATACATCCTGGAGAACAGACCCCTTAAAATCCAGTATCTTATTATTCACAAATATGGCCTTAACCACAACTGGAAACTGAGGATGCCTTCAAGGCTCACCAGTAAGCGATCCCTCAAATCCTTGGGGAGTTCTTGTTCTTCCCTCTGGCTCTAGCTACAGTTGCAGAATATTCGGAAGTGACGAAGAAAAAGCTTCTGAGCTGGTGAGCAACATTCAATCCACGCGGTTCAGAAGCTCATTAACCGGGCCGTCCCTGTAAACATGTTTACATCTATGGTGGACAACACTTAAAAAGTCAATTATGATGATAGCTACTGAACACTGCGTTTTCAGTGTCTAAGCACAGCAGAGTTTAGCACATATTTTTCTGTAATTGTAACATTGCAAAATTCATCATGTTCAATTACCCACAAAAGCATGTTGCAAAGGAAAAAGATGGGAGGGCATCAGAAAGGCAGATAGGGATGCTGCTAAGTCTAAGTCATCTCCTCTTCCCAGACACAACATCATTTTTATTTTTCTTTCCCATCAATTCTCCTTTCTCTACTCTCTTCCTGGAAGCAAACATTTTACAGTTTTCTTCGGAAGGAATGTTTTATAATTTTAGTTACAGGGACAGTCAGACTGTAGAGCATTAGGCATTAGAGAGTAATGTGTAGGTAAGTCCACTGGAAGTGGAAAAAGTATTTCTATTGAGTTTAATGGATTTGGGATTCAGTGATTCAACAGCCAGGGACAGGCACTTGGTGGGTTTTGGTTAATTTTTAGGTAAGTTGAGTGGCTGCACTTTCATATTGGCCTGAGACAGAGAGCTCTAAGTCTATTATAAAGAGACATACTACTGGCATATCATTATGGGAAGGCTGAATTTCCAGAGTAATGGCTGGAGAACAAATGCTGTCAATACGAGTAATGACAAGGTATGGATGTATTAGCCAACACCTTTCTTCCTTACAGTTAAAGAGAACCAGGGAGATGTTATACAGTGTGATTTTAGCAAGTAAAATGTAGATTAAATGAGAGATGCTAATAGAATAGAATAACAGAAAGTAACTGCAGCACGGTCACAAAGTGATTCGGGCAAATTTAAAATCAAAGAATAAATATGAGTAGGCCTTCAACTATGGCTATGAGTTTCAGAAAAGCAAATTTAGACAAGCTAAAGAAGCTGATTATTATAATGAGTTGGACTGAGATGATACAGTAAGTTGACAGGAGTTTTTACTGTCTGAAGAGCTAAAAGTAACAGAAATCTTTACTCTCAGAAGACAAACTTATAAAAAAGGAGCTCAATACTTACCCTACTTACCTAAATAAATATCCACCTTAAGAAGCTTATTAAAAAGCAAAAGGTTTCCACAAACCAGGTAGGGAAAAGGATAGATCAGAAAATAAAGCTACATTTCACAGGTCAGGAGCTACAAGGATAAAAAAAGAGATCAGCCAAAACCTTATCTGAGTTAGGTCCTGTAAGGAATACAAAAACAAACAGATAAATGCCCCTTGGACATACACTGCAGAAGCAAATAAGGAAAGAAGTGTGATTTCTAATTCTAAAGATGGGATAACATATAGATTAAAGATCATGTACTTGTGATCCCTAAAGGAATAAATTAAATTTTTGATCATGATTGATTCACTGACAGCAAAGGCAAAAGCAAGATACAAAATGGAATGAGAGTTTGAAAATTAAAGTTACTCTTCAGCAGAAGAAAATGAAACTCGAGGAGGGCAACACTTTCAAATGAGCAAGGGAAGGGAGGAAGTGGGAAACCCCAAAAGCAAGATCTGGCACATAGTGTAGGTGGCTTTGTGAGCTGTGTTTAGCAAATCTGTCAAATCAAATGTGGTGAATTATAAATTGAAACGCTTTACAAGAGGCAGAGAAGGAGGAAACAAGACCAAACCTTTCCAGAAATGATCCAACCGAGTATCATAGAATTATAGAATGGGTAGGGTTGGAAGGGACCTCTAGAGGTCGTCTAGTCCAACCCCCCTGCACACGCAGGGTCCCCTAGAGCATGTGGCACAGGGTGGCATCCAGGCGGGTTTGGAAGATCTCCAGAGAAGGAGACTCCACCACCTCTCTGGGCAGCCTGTTCCAGGGCTCTGTCACCCTCACTGTTAAGAAATTCTTCCTCAAGTTCCTGTGGAACTTTTGGTGTCTCAATTTGTGGCCATTTCCCCTAGTTCTATCACTGGCCACCACTGAGAAGAGGCCAGCCCCCTCCTCCTCACTCCCTTTCTTGAGATATTTATATACATTGATCAGATCTCCTCTCAGTCTTCTCCAGGCTGAAGAGGCCCAGCTCTCTCAGCCTTTGCTCATAGGGCAGATGTTCCAGGCCCCTAAAAGTATTAGTATTAGACTAGAGTATTAGAGTATTAGACTGTTTATTCTAATATAGAGTATTATATATATATAATATTATATAATATATAATATCTATATTAATATATTATATATGTTATATAATATATAATATAGAGTATTAGAGTATTAGACTGTTTATTCAACTTCTGCAGTATGCATTAGAGCAGCTCTGGAAGGAAAGGCTGAGGAAAGACATGGAGGAAAAGGAAATGGAAAGTTGCTTAATAACTGACTAATCTCAATAGGAACTAACTGCTACTATCTACTAACTACTGTCTCCTAATGGTCTTCTTGCTGTCCTTTACCTTGTTCTTGTCCTGCTAGTTTAGTGAAAAATCATAAAAAAAAAAAAAAAAGAAAAAAAATACCAGTGCACAAAATGAAAAGCATGCAGACAGGTAAAGTATGTATTTTCTGGGTGTGTTTATACAGTAAAAACATTCTCTCTAGTAATTTTGCCTTTTTTATTATTATTTCTTTCTTCATTTTCTTATACCAACTGCCTCATTCTCTCTTTGTCTGGGCAAGATTTTTGTTGCTTCATACAGTTTCAGAATTCCTGATGGCATTCCAGAGGTGTTTAAATCCTCCATACCCTGAAAATAACTTGCCTGATGAATTATAGGAGTATCTCTTCCTCTCTCTGGCAGTCTTACATGGCATGTCATCCATTGGGGCTGTCATTGACAAGTATCTTCACATCAGTCAATTCTTCCTAATAAGCAGCAGTTTATAGCAGAAACTCACTTGTCCTAAGTGTTATTTTGTTTGGGCCGTGGAATCTTGTATTTTTCAGCCGCTTTTACCACTTCCGTCATTTCATGTTGATATTCTCATACTGTTCTGGATGGTGATGCAGAACAGAATTATCCCAATTGTCTCTCTGATGCACTTGTCCTATTTGTGAGAACGTCATTGATGAAGTTTTACATGGTCAGATTTAACATGTGGATGCGTCCTACTACTTCCCCTTCAGAAGTCAGCAATCTCCTCTGCAGCCCATTCCTGGACGTGCTGTAGCTCCCCGTGTAATTCTAATATACCCTGTCTGACTGCAGAACTGAAATCCATTTTCACTGGTAAACGAAAGTGAAAAATTCTGAGATCTTCAGGCACCTGATACTCTCACTGAAGCTGTCAGATGGTTTCTAGCTTTGAACCAGACTGGTCTCCCTAACTACACCTCTTTCTAGCCCATAACAAATGTCTGTATAATGCAAATTTATAATTTGTAGCAAGTCTGGGGACTGTGGAAGATATTTAAAATAGTTAATTGACTTACAATGGAAGAAACAGTCATCTGTAGTGAGAACTAAAAAAAGGCACAGAAAATAATATTGAATCCAGTGAGATAAATTGTTTAATTTAGTATTTCTGGAATACAAAAGTTATAAATACAAATCAGAATTTTCATGTGGAAGTTTTCAACCACATTTCTTTTGGAAAGTAGCTGGATTTAAATCTTTTTTTCTTGCTCAGGTGAGTTACACTTTGTCTTGCTCTGGGAGAACAAGTCTGACTCCTGCTCTTGCCCATCCTCAAAAGAGAAAGTTCTTGCAAGGGCAGTGATGTGATCAGATAAAACACACTCTCAGCAAGGACTTTTGCTTCCTTTATCAAAAGGTCTTGGTTTTGGTTTCATTACTGACTCTCTCTATGCAGCTTTGGGACTCTATCAGTCTTGGAGATCAACCAACTCTTGCAAATGGGTCAAGAAAGCTTTCTCAATATGTGTCCTGGAGTTTTCCCTCAGGAAGGATACAGAATTACTGTTTTGTTGTTTGTTTGTTTCTCAGAACCTTTTGGATTTATTTTAATATTTCTTTCAATGTCTGGTATGAATATATTATTGGATTGTGAGGAGATGCTTCAGGCCTCGTGTTGCTCACTGGAGGGGAGCTACCTGGACTAAAGTGGTGTTTCCTCCTTTCATCATCTGCTCAGGCTACTCAAAATAGTTCAAGAGCAGCAGGCAGGGAAGTGAGATTTGGTAACAAAGCTTTCAGGTTTTGCAGTGTTAGGGGGCATTTTTCCTGGGAGCCAGTGGGACTATAGTCTAGAGTTTCTTTTTGCATAGTAACACTGTGACTTGCTTTTTAAGCAGGGAAAGAAGGGGAAATTGCGAAAGGAGTGCTATTATGTGCTGAGTGATTATATGTTACTTTTATGCATCTCTCTGCATTTTTGACCTGCTAGGAGACTTCATCATGCCAATCAGAGTAGCCTCAAAGCTGCTTTACTTGGATATTGTGCTCTACTCCAAGACTGGGCATTTGGCAGAGATTGGCTTGGCTCAGTGTCACAGTTCTTGCTGTCCACCTTGTGCAGCTTTAAATTTTAATGGAGATGGTTTTTTATACCTCTGCAATCTTTATGTTTCCTGGATGTAACTTTTTTAGAGACTATGAACCCATAGTCTCTGAACACATATTGCCATATCTGATGGTACATTGTAGTAGCACAGCTAGGAGGCCTTGTTAATCCAAAACAGTTCAGTTCATTTTAGGAACATCACTGTGACAAGCTTTTCTACTTTGATTTTGGTGTGGTTAAAGGTAAAAACTAAATGCAAAAATACTGGAATTTTCCCAGCATTTTTACCTTTAATTAGAAATATGAGAAATGAAAATGAACACATCTCTGCAAAGGCCTTTTATTTTGGTACAGTGTCAGGTTTGAAGGCAAGCTCATTTTTAGCTTATTTTGTTCTTGTTTAGGTTCCACTGCCCTTTGGGGCTTCTTACTGACCCAGCCGAGTCAATGCCTGCAGCCTTTGCCATGACTGGTGGCAGCTATTGAGAAGCCCGTGGCATCGTGCCAGCTGCTTAGGAAATAAATATCAGGTAGAAAATGAATTGCCTTGTGGCCGTGACAGCAGCTCAGACCCCAACCCCCTCCTTTGATTAAACTGTCAAAACATAATGTTTGAGCATATAGTGTACTGATAACCAGGTGTTTGTCTATGGCTCAGTGGCACTGGGTGGAAAGGATTTAGCTGTCTGCAAAGCAAACACACAAACAAAATCACAGAGCAGTAGCAGGTGAGAGTGATGGCACAAATCCTTGTTTTCTGATCAATAGTTCTACAGCACTCACAAAAGGGTGCCAGGAACGAGGCTGTAAAAAGGACTTATCTCACTGACGGGACCTTGGGGCTAAGAGTTCCCTTCCCATTCTCCTTTTGCTGCAGTAGGGGCAGCCCCACTGATGACCTGATAGACTGTTCCTATTCGCGACTACTCCTCAGAACACAGGATATTCTGTGACCGCGTTATCCTCCACCCCTGCCCTCCTCGTGTGCACTGACTGTTGTTACAGACATAAGTTCACTCTTGACGAATAACCAAAAGAAACTGTGTTAGAAAGAGCTTTTTGACTCTCCTTTTACCTGCAGGAGCTCCTCTGCTGAGGAAGCACACTGCTCGTGGGGCTGTTTCCCAGAGCATGGCAGTGGCATTGGCAGCTTAGCTGTATGACATAGCCACAGGGCTTAGGAAAGTGAGCTCTGCCCAGCTGAAACCGTAGGTCAGTCTGGGCTGGGTGAAGTGGAGCCTGGCTGGAGCATCAAGCTTGTAGGAAATGGCATAGGCTCTTCAGTGATTGATTGCTTTCTTTTATTTAAGTGGTGCTTTGTACACTTTAAGTACGAAAATGAAGGATTGCAGACATTCTGTTTTACTTAGTCTTAGGTATGTGTGTAAGGGAAGTCGTTGGGCCAATAAAACATCTTCAGAGAGAGACTCCTTAGTAGCTGAGGACAGATTTGAACAAGCTATTAAATAACCAAACTGAATATTGTATGATTAAAAGGAAAAAGACACAGATTGTTATTAGTTTTAATAACATCATACTAGTTCTCATGGAACTTTTATGCCTGAAAAGGCTTTTTCTTTCTGATTGCCTTGTTTGTACCAACAGTGAGGCTTATTTTACATTTATACATTGTTTTTGTATGGGTTCTTTAGCAGCCTTGTTTGCTGCCATTTTTTTTTATTACACACTGAGTTTGTGCATTTCTGCAGTTATACTAGACCACAGTGTGGGGTAATAAGATTTCTGTAATATGTCAGTGACACTATAAAAAAATACATAGTACATAGAAATATTTTATGTTTATTTTGGCATTATTTTTGACAGACTTCAAGGGAATTTTAATTACAGTGTTTTCAAATAACCAAAATAGCACATTTTATTGTCAAATGGTTGGAGTCTCAATTTTTCTAGTACCATAATTTGCAATATGAGTGGGGTTTTTTTTCTTGGAGAAATGAAAAGATTACGAGTATTTTTAGTATTACTTTTCTTTATTGTTTTTCTTTTAAATCTAAAATCTAAACAGACTGTTCATTTAACATTACTGACTATATATTATATCTGGAAATAGTGAGCTAACCAAGGTGTTTTTTTCTTAATTAGAGACGTAAACATGATGTGTTTTAAAGTGTGACATTAGGTAGCTGTGTGACCTTAGAGAATCAAGACAGCAGTGTAATTCCACATTCCTGTGCACAGTTTCACAACAAACGGGATTTCATGGACACCTAAGCTCAAAGCCTCTCTGAGAGTGTCTAAGCTTACAAAGATACCAAGTTCATCCACATCCCCCCTAAAGCAGTATTCCCCTTTTTCTGAAGGTGGATATAGCCAGATGGTATATCCTTGAAATGAAAATTATTTCTGTAGCTTTAGACAGTATTAGCAGACCTGGTTAGCTTGCAGCCAGCCTGAGGGCGGTTTAGCAGCCCCTCTAATGATGCATTTCTGCATGTCAGCGATGAAGGCCAATGTTGGTGGCCAAACTTGGCCTGCTATAGAGTAATGTAGACTACTTGGGACCTGCCAGAACGATACCAAGCCCAGACAAGAGAGTACCAAGGCTGCAATCCGAGGTTGAAGACATCCCAAGGCAGTGACGGGAGGTGAGTGGCTGAGGGGCAGGTTGGGGCCCCAGAAAGCTTCATCATAAACTGCTGAACACCACAAAGCTCCTGAGAAATGCCCTTTGCTTTCTCCTCAGGTAGCCGCCCCTTCCTTCGGCAACCTTTCTGACTTCAGCGCCTGACTCTCTTCTCATTTCCTCTGCTTGTTGCCAGACACTTTCTTCTCTCTTGGAAGCAGCAGCTTCTCCTTTCTGATTTGAATGTAAACCTGTTTACTGGCCTACAGCTGTTTTTTCAAAAAGGAGAATCACCATATTTATTTTAAATGAGTGTAAATCCCCACACTGATTACATCCAGCACGCTGAATTTTTGCATATACTGTGAAAATGAAAATGGAAGGTCCTTTCGGGGTTGCAAGGGCAGAAAGGAAAGGTTAAAATGCTTACCTGATCAGAACTCTTAAAATGCAGCAAATAACAAATTTTCTCCAACTGTAGAATGACAACAACCATGCAGTATTTTCACCCAGCACTGAGATATTCCAGGGCCTGACACATTATTAAAAAGGTTAAAATGAGAGGTTTTCTCTCTCCTGCACTGGAGAACACCAGAATAGATGTATATTCAATATAGAAGTTTGTCTCAATCATTCTGACCATTAACGGTAGTTGTTCATGAAAACCTGTGCCCTGAAGTGTGAGATAGATATTTCTCATTAAATCTTAATGCAATCTGCCAGTCTGGAAGGAAGGAAAATCCCCCTTGTTTAGAGGCATATAGTGCTGCCAGAATGGGACAGTGTCTTTCCTTGCTTCTTGTCAGGTGCAGAGGATCTGCCATGAGGAAGCTAATAGTTTTGGTACATTATTGGAATATCTTTAAAACTTTGGCACCAAGCTAAGGGCGATGGAAACAGAAACACTTGCTTTAGTCTTTTTATTGTAATTCAAATATGATTAAAGTAGCTTCTGAGCTTAGGCAGGAATGAAAAGTAGATATTGATCCCCTGAACACAATGTAAGAACTGCCTAAGATGAAAAGTCCAACTCTTCTGGCTCCATCAGTGAACAGCAGGAGGTGCTTGGGGAAAATGTACGTGAAAAACGGTAAATAAGGCATGGGCCTTCCGTGGCAGATCTTCCAGGCCTCCCATGTGGAGTTTTCATTTTTCAGTCATAATTACTTGTAATTTCCTTCCTATCAATATCACTTTCTAATACATTATTTCATTTCCTATTTTCTTTCCAGTCATAGTTGTTCAAGTCAGCCACCAAACTTCTGCTGCTCCGGAGGTGTCACAGCCAAACCAGAGCACAACCCGGCTTTGCAGAGCTTCTCCTTCCGCTCGGAATGCTGTTTATTATTCCATTCTTGTCCTCCCAGCTCAGCATACCTAAACTGCAAATAAATAATGAACCAGAAGGATGAATTCTGGGACCAAGAAATATATTCTCTTTCAGAGTTTATGGATTAAATAAAAGAATGAGTTCTGAGGCTACATGTGCATTGTACTTTCTTGAAAAAGTAACATACAGCTTCTTGCTTCTTGCCTAATTTGTTGCCTGAAAATATGAGCCTGCGTGTGGGTGTTGTCATCTGGTACATTTGTTTTAGCAGTCAGTATAATATTAATTGACTTTCAGGTAATGCACATTTTTTTCACAGCCAGCCTGCAGTACAAAATATGTTTCCAACTCCCTTATTTATTATGTGTTCTGGTTATTACTATACCATTCTTGCAAGCTATTCAAGGCCAAATTTCAATACTCATGTTGAAGTCCGTAGGTTCACATGGGATAACCACCCATTTAATTTACATGACTTTATCAAACTCCCGCCCTCGTGCCCAGGCTGGATTGAGGAGGCAGGTCCTTGCAGAGAGCAGGATGAAAGACACCCAGGACGGGCGCTGCCGCTGGGCTGGATGGCAGCGCCAGGGGCAGGACACAGAATAAGCTAAAGAAGAGAACAAGAAAAAGAATGAAGGGGTGACCAGGGTTTTCCCTCACGTGCCACCAGCTCTGTCAGCACCTCCAGCAGCCCTGGCCACAAACAAATTGAACCAGCAGTAGCTTGAAGACTTTGTTATGGCTAAGTCAGAAAAAGCCTTGATTGTCTGTGTAATCATTTTGTCCATGTAATTACAACTCAGCCTCTCTCTGATGCTGCAGGTTTCCCTTTAAAGGACCTAATCACACACTAATGGTCCGTCAGACACTTGCCTTCCTCAGCACACAAACTACGGGGCATGGCAGGAGACAGGCTGTGCTGGGCGGGCTGCAGGCCCGTGGGCTCTCTGGAGAAATCAGAAGGTGCTAGGAGGAGCAAAGGGGAGAGGAAGCGCAGCCTCATGCCCTGTTAGAAAACTGGTCTTTACCCTTGCCTGTCTTCTCCGAGCTTCTGGATGATTATGATTTCAACCAGAAGATGTCCCAGCCTGCTAATGATGTGTTGATCGTATCTCAGATGTCCTGTTTTGCAGAGAGGCAAGCAGGAAACACTAGCTTCTGTTTATCTATCAAGAACTACATGGCATAAATGAATGAATTAGAGGCAGATTAAAATCTGGTCTATTATCTAGGAAGGGTATCACGCCCTTGTTTGCTAGCTGCAAGGAAACACAGAAACATGATATTTTTAAGGCAGGATATTCACAGCGGCACACCAGAATTTTTTTCCTTATTAAATAGCAATGAGAGTAAACTGTAACCACGGAAATGAGTGCAATGAGTAGCCTATAAGAACATACTTTAGCATATTAGTTAGGTATAAGCTAGGAAATTCTTGGAAAATGAATATGCAAGTAGATGAAATGAGGGAGAAGAGGCGTGTTTAAGAACCGGTTGCAGAGGACATTCTTGAGGCAAGTTTTGGCTAATTTTAACACGTCTCCTGCTGTAACCCTCCAATTCTTCTACTGACTTTAAAGTAGGGCAATAAAACTAAAAGGAATCTAATAAAAGTAGCTAGGATTTATTTGACCTTCTCTGGCCTCTGACCAGGAGCCAACAGCTATGCTCTTTGTTTTCTAGGACCCAGAAAGCAACGATTAGGTTCGCAATGTCTGGAGCACCGTACGGTCACGGCAGCAAGTGAAATCAATTGCAGTTCTGCTTCCAAAACATGAAGTGTTACAAGATGTTAAGGACCTTTGAAAAATGAACCCAGGAGACCTAGAGCTCCTGATCACTTAGACTGTAAATTTTTTAACAGCTATACTGATTGCTTTGACTTTAATTGCCTTTTGTCTCAATATCCCAGCTGTAGAATTGAGGATAACTGTACCGGTCAGTTCCACCCAGATGCTATGACAGTAAATGCATGCCAGGTTTAAATAGCAAGATGAGGAAATCAAAAAGTCCACGAGGAAAATGATAATTCTGCACACAATTCAGTGCCTAAACAGGGCAGAGAAAAGGAAGAGGCGAGCACTGCCTTAGAGCATTTCTGTGTTACAGGGGGTAGGAGATCTCACAGATAAACCCATCACCACATGATGGAGGCAGCTTCGTTTCATGTCATGTTTTGAACAGAACAGACCCTTCTACTTTTGGGGTTTCCTGGGGATTTAGGAGTGTTTCCTCTGTCTCAGGCAAATTGACCTTCAAGGGAACCGTCACACCAGAGTTTTCAGAAAATGTCTTAAAGTGACAACAAGGTGCTGTTGAGAGGCTGGGCGCAACCGCACGCTTGGCAGAGACTGGCACCCGGGATGGCAGAGCCATCCAGCTAATCAGCAGTGGCAGGAGCACGTTTAAATCACCAGAAATTAGAGATATAATGAGGGCAATGAGAGCCCTCTAATGGAATAATTGCTTTAGCATTAGGGACTGATGTCTGTGATGGTGCTTGGACTAGCAATGAGCTCCTGATGGTGGTGGCAAGGGCTGCAAAGCAGCAGTGAGGAAAAATGGCTATCAGCAAAGAGGAGCCCTCAATGTCTTGGCATGTATTAATACTGAAGAGATTTTTGTTTCAAAACCTTCATTATGCCCAGAAGCAGAAGGAACTAAACTCCAAATGCCCTGATGCTCGCCTCCTCTGAAGCTAAAAGCTTGTAGTGGACTGAGAAACTTTAAATCTATTCCAGAAAAATCTCCTTATCAAAATTTTTTTTAGATTATTTATAGGAATAAAATGTTAATATTGAAATATCAAAATCCCTTTCTGTGGATTTCTGGGTGACATACATACAGGCTGCAGGGACAGGTAACATGGACCTGTCAAGGCGATGCTACACTCTGATATGAAACCTGGAGTTTAGAAAAGAAACAGAACAAGCACATGTAATAGTCAATAAATATATGAGAAACAGAATCTGCTGCTTTCATTTCTAAAATATGCAGGCTTTTTTTCTTTTTTCTTTTTTTTCCCAGGCATAGTGCTTTTATATTCTTTTTTGGCATATCCCAGATTAGTCCTGACAGAGAGAAGACACTTCTATATAGTAAGAGGTGCATTGAGCGAGACAGAAAATTCAGAAGTTCTGCATCTTTAAACACTGTTTGTCCAAAATTTGTATTTTATATGGAAAACTATTATATCTCAGCAGAAAGGGAGGAACTGTTGCAAGATGCAGAACTTTACATGATTCCATTTTTTTTACTTGACATATTTTTGACAAGATAGCAAAACCAGAAAGAAGCAGCTGCTTGTTTTTCTCCGAGTTCTCAGCAGACTTATGAGAACAGAGGACCCGTTTTGTCTCCAGTAACCTTGGGCTCTGACACTTACAGACGTCTCCTAAGTGTCATTTAGTAACGTAGTGATGAAAACCAAATTGAAGGATGATGAAAGCTGGTTTGATCAGTCAAAATGAAAGATGAGAGATTAAAATTAATTACTAGTTATTTCTTTGTATGGGAGTTCTTGCATGAAAGTCAGGAATCAATTAATTTATTTGCACATATATATCTATACATGCACCATATATATCTTATAGATACATTTATATAATTGGCAGGGTATTTGAGGTATACTTGTTCCAGGAAGGAAAGCCAAACTAAAAGCTTACTGGATTTGTGCTATAAATCACTTCATAGGTACCATCAGATGGGGTATGCAAATACTATATAAAACATTTACTAGTATTTTAAATGCCTTGCTGAATTAAAATACATGGAGAAGCAATCGACAATCCACTCGACCTGTGGAACTGTCCTGTAAAGTTATTAATGAAAGTCATTTCTAGACCAAGAGAAGAAAATGAACGGGATAATCAGGGATAATCAGATAATCCAGGGAGTGCTCAGTGCTGAAAATGAACTTGAAGGATTCGCCTGGGAGCGTGAGGTAACACAGCAGTCAAACAGAGACTCCTGGAACTGCAAATTGCATTTGAGGCGCTTGACACCCGCTGCAGCGCCAGGGCTGCCGCTGCGGAGGGCTGGCAGCGAGGAGGGGTCCCGACGTCCTCCCCCACCTTCGCTCTGGGCAGGGCAAGCGCAAGGGGACCGTCGGCAAGGGCAAGGGGACCGTCTGCTCGTGTGGCAAACGCTGAGCCGCGTGCTCCAGCAACCAGGAAACAGCCCGGCTGGCAGGGAGACCTAATAAATGCCAAGCAGCAAGTTTTTCTTTCTCCTTTCTCTTACATTTTATTTCTAGCCTATTACACTTTTTATTCTCTTTTTCCTGGTCTTTCAATTGGATTTTTTCGATTGAAACTAAGACAGTGAGACACTAGTGATCCCTGACCAGGGCAGGTGCCCATCAAGAAAGCCTGCTGCATCCAGAGGGAGAAGCTGTGGCAGGCTAACAATTTATCTTTTGAAAAACATCACTGAAAGCATAACAAAAAGAAGGGGTGAACTTCTGTAAGGGAGGTTCATTTTGAAATTTGCCTGTTGAGCACACAGCAGAGTTTAAAAAGGACACGGACAGCAGAGGAGGGGAAGAGCTGATCAGCGCTGCTGCGGCGTAAAGCCCAGCCAGCCAAGTCTGCACCAATCTCAGCAGGAGTCTGTGAGCACCCTCGAATTTGGTCTCGCGTGGAGACATGAGGACTGGAATTTATTTTGTCTTTTATCTCTTCTTTCCTTATTTTTTCATCTAAAGAGCATTACCTAATCTTTTCTTACTTCTTTCTGGGCTAAGTTACCTTCTCTCTAAGTGTTTTCATCCCCTCCAGCCTTACATACTATATAACATAACATAACATAACATAACATAACATAACATAACATAACATAACATAACATAACATAACATAACATAACATAACATACTGTTATACTAGTAATACAGTATTATTACATATGCAGTAAACCCCTCAAGGATATGCTAATAGCCAAGCACTTACTTTAGGACTTCATTCAGTGAACAGTCTTTAAGCCAAACCAACCAACCTAGGAAAGTAATTTGAGCACATTTAGCTATGTTGTTCAATAATAAATATACATAATAAATATTCAATAATAAATATTCATAATCAAATTACATTTCCAATAGTATTTTACTGCACTGCTACGATTTGTCAAAACCAGTTTGTATCATGAAATATATATTTAGATAACAACGAAGTGGCTCTATGCTGCAGTTTATTTTAGAAATAACATGTTCTCTCAGCCAGAGATTGCACAGTAAGATTGGGCGAGTGGAAAATATTTTTACTTTAAGTTCTCTTTCTGTAAATAAATATCTGTGCCAAATGCACACAGCACAGACTAGTAGTCCTGATTTCAACTGGTCTAATCACGTAAACAGAAAGTGCTTTCTTGCGCAGCACCTAAACCTTTGGGTCTTCAGGTGTCAGGCAAGGAGAGGAAATTCGCATCACCCATGTCTGCACAAATACACAGAGATAATTGGAAAATTCATAAGGCAGTCTCATACATGGATAGATATCTTGCTTACCGGAGTTGAAATTATCAAAATATATGGAACCTGTGCCCCGTAGTGGGCTTCAAAGCAGCACATCTTTATGGCCGTCACTGAACTGCGTTTTCCAAGAAGTCTTTTGACAGGATTGTGCCCGTGTTCCCGTCACACCAGGCACTGCAAACCTTCAAAAATCACCTACCAGGCGCCTCTGTGGTATCTTCTAATTGTATACATTTACCCAAGAAGAGTGTGCTTAATTCTGTTTAAAGATGAGGTGAAGATTATCATGATGATCACTTTTCTAATTGTAAGCAACTTCATAGCAAAGCCATCAGAATAATCAGATAATTGTGTAATTCAGTAGCTACAGCCATTTCAGGGATGCATATCATTTACTCAATTGCATTTAAAAAGTCAATCTACTTTGGCCTATTCTATCAGGCAGTGTTTTAGAAACTGATCACTTTTCTTCTGAAAAATACATCTCATCTCCATCATATCAGTTTTTAAAATATTCAGTTCAATTTACTGTAAGGTACCCAGAGATGGCCAAGATCAGCGAGTATTTTTTGAAGGTTACCATGCAACTTATATTCTTCTGTTACAAAATTTCAGGTTCTAAACTTTCAGAGGACTTCAATTAAAAATCTATCTTCTTTCCTAAATATAAAAATAAAGCATTCAAGTGCACAGAGGAAATGCATCCCTGAGCTATCTTGCTTTGTGCAGATATATATGATTTGTATTTCTTTAATGTTCTCATCAGTTAAAGATGGTGGTCAGAGAAATACTGCTTTCCTCTGTATGCAGGAGTGATTCGGTATATGGAAATTAGGAACTGGCAGACACTCAGAACGAAAAGAAGAAAGCCAGACACAGACCCATATTTCAGACCCACAGATTTACATATAAAGAAAAATGTTCATGGGTAAATTGCTTCATAAAAGCAAGGTATTTTGGCTTTGTTCTGTGACACTGGGCAGATCCTCTAGTTGCTCTGTGTCTCCAATACTTTTGCCTTATGTTTTCTCCTTTAAGCTCTCCCTTCTGTATGTGGAGAGTATCTCTTGATGCGTGCCTGGAGCAACAAGGTCCCCAACAATTTTTGGCAACTTCTTTCACATTAAAAAAAAAAAAAAAGCTCATAAAAGATCATAATGAACTTTAAACCAGGTTTTGGGGTCTCTCCTGATTCATTAAGAAGCAACCATTGGAGACAGGTTTTTGAATTTTCTCTAACACAGGATTTTCTCTGACGAGTGCAAAAGTGTTTGTCTTCACTTCTGTGCAGAGTGGCTGAATTCACTCACAGTCCCTTCACTTGCAGCAAAAAGTCCAGTTCTTTGCATTGTTCTGCGTCTTGTTTCGGGCTTGGCTTGTTTGGGGCTGCCACTTTGCAGTTGCACAGAAAGGCAGGTGGCTGCGGGGGTGAAAGGAGGTTTTCTGTCACTGTGTCTAATAGCGGCTCTGCCCTGTCGGAAGTTATTCAGCTACCCCTGATGTCTGCTGTGCAAAGACTTGCAGCACTTCAGCGTTATTTCTTACCCATCTTTCACAGAATCATTTGTTTCCTGTTCCAGAAAAACATCAACATCTTGATGCAATTGATTCCTCTGATTAATGAGAAGTTCACTCATTTTTCTAGCTTGCGCTCCTTTTATTCAATAAACTACAGTAGTAGGCATCCAAGACTATACCCCTTGAAATGTTAATTGCCATGTGGCGAAAAGGATGCTTTTTCACTGCTTATTCTTGCTTTTTCCTACCATCTGCAACAGGAATCCGAGGTATTGGGGTAAGAAATAAAGGACACAGTGCCAGTGGGTTTCCGTGGAAAGATGTATAGCTATACCATATACATGCTTGATTCAAACTGTCAGTGCTGGTGAAAAGTAGGAGCTGCATCTTAGCTTTGTTCTTGACATCCTAAATATTTGAATTACAGTCTGCAGCTTCAGGCAGCCCTCACCTCCCTCCCTTGGTTTTAGCAGACAGTTTTACACTTAAAAGGAAGTTAGTTTCTTTGAGCCTTGAAGATAAAGCTTTCTGCTTCAGTTTTAGCAAGAAGAATTTAACTGTCTCTCACTGATCTCGCTGAATAAGTAATGACTCGATACATCTTAATCAGAGCGTGTGTCCTTTAGAGACTGAAGGTCTTGAGGAATTTCACCTGCAGCCCGTTTGTACCGTCACCTTGACAAAGTTCAGCGCTCGCTTGGTACGGTCAAAACACAGACACATTTGGTCATCTTCTCCATTACATTCTCTCTGAAGGACACAGTTACTGGCTCAAATCTCTTTACTGGTTTACATGCATGCCTAATTGCTTATGGCAATTTTACTCATTATTTACCACCTGCTTTCCTGTACAATCTAATATATTATCCAGCCATCAATTATCAAAGGGAATCTTTTTATACTGTCTTCCTATAGAATTTGCCTTAAGTTTAGTACCTTTGGGCCCAGATTTCAATGACTTGGAAACTTAACTTGGAACTTAACTTAAACAATACCTGTTTAAGTGCAAAATTCAGAGAAAAGTTGCTCAAACAATGGTTATTGTAAGATAACTCATTTTCCAGCATTTGCCATGTTTAGCTTGTTCTACATGAAGAATTTGAATTTTCTTCTCTAAGGAGTTAGGTCCACTCTTATTGAATGAGAAATAATTTTTTTTTTTTTTTTTTTTTCCCCCACAACATTCAAGGATTTTGTCAGGTCCTCTCCTTTATTATCGAGTGTCTCAGCGTGAATGTGGTGACTGGATAAAGGCCTCAACACACCACGGATATGGTCACCAATGGCTCCTGACTCCAAAGTGCTGCAGCAGAATGTGAGCACTTGACAGCCCCTTCGGTGATAAATGGTCATTTCTGTCCAGCAAGTCCACATCCACAAGAGCCTAACACCATCCTGCTATAAAATCTTCTTCAGGATTGATTCCAAGTGAATAAAGAAGAAGAGATTCAAAAGGACAAGTTTTTCTATGCAAGGAAATAATCTATCGCTCACCTTCCCTCTGTTTTAATGCAGCTCATGGGCCTCGTATGGATTTTGCTGGCATGCGATGAGATATCCTGGCAACTTTGAGTACTTTTTTCTTAAAAAAAAAAAAAAAAAGGTTGTATAATTTCATGCAATCATTAACAACCTCTTGCTGCTTGACGTCCTGGACTAATAAGGGTAGTGGGTGCAAGGTAGTAGCCGGCAGGGCTGCGGAGGGCTGAGTCTTCCCCGCGCGCCGCAGAGCGCCCTTGGCGGGCAGCGAGCGCAGCGCGAGCCCCCCGCCCTCCCCAGGAGCGCCCTGCAGAAGGGAAGGCGTCAGCCTCGAGGAACAACTGGTTGAACCCAGCACGGCGGGTGCTCTGGGCCCGGGATGCCCCAGCGGCAGCCAGCTGGGTTGCAGGAGACGCACCCGCCAGTGCGTCATGTGGTCCCGAGTAACCCGGCTCATTATTTTTAACCTGAAAAATCAGCAGAAGCCTCAAACATCTCAAAATGCTGATCTCTATGGCAACCTCCATACCAAGCGTTGTTTGGTTGTGAGTTAGTATGTATTTATGCTTAAATGCGAAACAGGAGCGACTTTTCCTGGTTTTACAAGCACACCATCCCCCGAATGCTTTTAATCTTCTCTGTGTGTGGCTGAATATCAGGTAATGGAGAGGCACAGTATGAGTTCAATTAGTTTAAAATCTTATCAGTTTAATTGGGCAGGATGAGCTATATTCGCCTGCCAAATAGGACTCAACACTTTGAAGTTATTTACTCAATTTTATATTCTTCAAAATGAAATTAATTGCATAACCATTAGCAACTAATATTAATTAATTAATGGGGTTCCAGCATAATTGCTTGTGATAGACATCACCAAATGAGTCCATCGAGATGACTGGAAGGTAGGAAAGGGGATTGCTACCATGA
>PTEX01000333.1:449369-492169 GCA_003342815.1 Eudromia elegans | reverse complement strand
AAAAAAAAAAAAAAAAGAAAAAGAGGCCAAGAGTAAAGATGACCCGAAACTCCACCTCCACCAATGACATGCCCACAGCAAGGAAATGCTGTGCGCTACTGAGTCAAAACAACCTTGGTGAGCACAGAACTTTCTAATGCCTGTCAGTCTGAATGACTCTACTGCTTTCTTCTGTGTAAATAACCAGCATTTCTCTGACTGCAGCAAATCTCAGTTCTTCAGACTTTTCTCTACTAGCTAAAGATCATTCCCTGTCATTTAAGCTAACTGGCACTGAAACCTTTCAGTTTGCAAAGTCATTGCTTGGGGGCTATTTGCAAAGGATCCTTGCTTGCCTGCACTCCTCTGCTCTATTTCCTCCCGTTCCCCTTAGAATTGCCCTTGCTTCAGAAAATCAGGAGACAGGTGAAGTTGCTGTATCAAAGGCACATTCAGGGCACCTGCACTTGCTGCCCTGCTTTTTCTTGCAGAGAATAAAGCAGAAAGGAGCTTCACAAAATGTTATTATTGATGCTGCAACTGCTGAATCTGAGTGCCAGAGAGCCATTAGAAACAGCACAGTTTATAGGGGATGCTGAATGTCTATGGCTATTTCAGGACCTGAACCATCTTATTAACTGGAAAGGCTATAATGATCCTGACCAGTTTGTGGAAATGTGTTTGCCATGCATTATCACAATATTGTCATTATGGTGAAAAGTTTCAGGCACCAGCAGTCATTTGGCATATGTTCCCAAACTAGGATATCAGCAGGTCTGGGTTTCAGCAGGAAGAATAAGTGAGTTGGGCACCATCAAGACACAATGCTTTTATCCAAGGAAGTGAGCATCTCTAGGATTCGGCACAATTTCTAATGAAGTAAACTCAAAAGTATCTAAAAATTATGGGGCATTGGTCAAAAAAATACTAGCAAATGGGGTATGATGGATTGATCAGACATTCCCCATGCAATATCTGCAATATAAATAATCATAAACCAGATAAGAGATGGGGTGACTTGAGATTTGTTATTGTCAAAAAGTGTTATTAAAAGAATACTCACTTTTACCTACATGCCTTGTCTAAACGTCCCTTGCTGTTTCTACTGGATTTTGCTTTGCTCCCGTCCTTCACTCTGAGACAGCTTTGTTATACACAATTAAACACATCTCCAATTTGTGCTCCTGAGACTGCGGCAGGTGTACTTCAATAGAGGAGAAAGACAGACCAGATGGATAGAAGGTGAGGTGCTGTCAGTCCTTTGGGATGGAAGATGCTGCAGAAATGCGCATGGATCTTATCTTTTATAAAGCAAAATAATGGCCTGACATGCTGATGAAAGACTAACTCAGAACCCCCTAGTCCTTCCAAAATTAAAATCTGGGATGATTGATATAGGTGCACAGTCTAGCACTTCATCTTTTTAAGCCTTCTTTAGGTTTTTGTTTCTTTTCTTTTTGGTAAGAAACCTTACCAATGTAATCTGAATAAGGAAAGTCACCTTCCTTGTTGTTTAGTGTCATTTTGCTTAAGCAATAGAAAAAAAAATCCCATTTCTGAAAACACGAAAAGAGGAGTCTCATTGAGAGGGAAAAAATCTTCAACAGCCTTAAAAAAAACCCTCTTTAAAACTGTCACTTATATGCTTACAAATGAAGCCCTGCAAATAAAGCTGCTCAAAACCATATGCAGGTGCTGCGTAGCTTTGAGTCAAAGACCAGCAGAAACTGCAATGACTCAAAAATCCAATAAATGCCTAGTAAGGGAGTACTTGAGAAGAGAGAGAAAGAAGGGAAGACAAGAGATGAAGTCAAGCTAATTGGGAAGATGTGTTAAGAGAAGCATATTGAAAGATTATGAATACCATTCTTTTGGGACTCCTAGTTCTGCATTAGTAATTTAAGGAGGTACTGATGCACAGATCAACGTTTATGTCTTTAACATTTTCAGCAAAGTGTCTTTAGCTTTCCTGATTTTATGCTATAGCTCTTTCATACGCACATATTCTATTTTCTAACAGGCCAAATGCTGAAAAAGCCCTAGCAGTGCTAAACTCCTATACATCAGTGCAACCTCCAACCTGAATTACAAGCAAGATGTACTGCTTCATTGATGTGTTAAGCTTCACAGTCATATTGCCCTGAGCAAAGTAACTACCTCTCTGAATGCCCCAGTCTCAGGGTGGAGCAGCTACTCACCTCCCCAGTGCTAGCCAGGTGAAAGCAGAGGAGGTGTGTGAGAGCTGCTCAGCTGCCAGCATTCCCGTCCTGCCCTTTGGATGCGTGTTACGTAAAGATTTCCAGTCAGCCAGCTTGACGTTCTTTACCAACCGACCATGAAGAGAAGCAGATAAAGGGCAATATATCCAGGAATGACCGCTTGATGTGTAATGAATATTGACTGACAGAGTGCGTTTTGGAATATTCGGGGCTTGCTTGGAGTTTTCTGTGAGCACTGAGACACACTCAGTGTTTGCCTTGCTGAGCTACCTACTCGCTTTACAGACATGATGTCCAACTGTAGCAGCACGAGATGCTCCTCACACCATCAGCTCTATAGACAAATGGAAAAAATTGCCCCTGCCCTAAACCATTCTGGACTGCCACAGGTACACATTCTTAATTCAGTTTCGAGACACAAATGGAGCAAAAGAAATAAATCTTGCATTGCCGAGGTCAATGTCCCGAAGTCTTTGGGGACAGAGAATTAGAAAGGACAGTTAAAAAAAAAAAAAACTCTACGCTCTTAAGCCACTCCATGCCCTGGGGCCCACGTGGCCCTGGCACAGCTCTGCTCAAACCTACGTAAAAGGCCCTTTTTGTTGGTCTCTCGGGAACTTGCCCTTTCCACAGCAAAGTGTTTTTCCTGCAAAATGTTATCTGAGCTCCCCTGGGCGCTCTTGTCAAGATCGACCCATAAGAGAGTTAATCACAGAAATGATGTGAGAGCTGCAGGGGAGGCTCATCCTTCCTCTCTTTGGTATTAACTTACAGATGTTGTTATGTGAAATACTGTAATAGGCAAATGCATAGGCAGGAATATCTCAGGTAGAAAAATAGAAGACAATATTGCTGAATTTAAAAAAAAGTTGACAATTGCAAAATGGCCACTTGGAGGCTAAATGGCTCCTCTCTGCCAAATGCAAAACCATACTACAAAAGAACAAACCAATGGAAAGGGCAAATTGTAAGTATCACAAGAACTAATACTAAAAATAGACTGTTACTCATACATTTCTATATTCTTCTTATGTCGTGTGCATTTTCCAGGCAGCAAGGCACAGGACCAAATAGAAAAATAAGAAACAGCACTTTGTGTTTATGTATCTATAGGCAGCAGACTTAGGCATGTATGTGCACCACACACTTTTTAATTAAGATGCCACAAATACACAGATCTGTACCGCTAGAGCCTTTTTTCTTCACCACCATCTTGTGATGCTAGGATCCTTATGACAGATTTGCCAACCCCTCATCTCCGTTACACACACACACAAGTAACTGCGTTTCTTTTTATCTCCTTGTGCACTCCTTCCATGCCTCTCATTTCCTTTCCAAGCTATCTTCTCCAGCCATCCCACTCTTTCTTACAAAGTCAAATAGCAAGTTTTCTTTGGGTTTTCTCTCAGCCCATCCACCCAGACACCTAACAGGTTGTCTTGACGGACAGAAAGATGGTTGAGGTTCTGCATTGGCCTCCAAAACACATGGGGCAGAGGTCGACCAAGATTTCTTTGCCATATCCAAAGCACATTTTGTTACAGCCCTCAGAGTTACCCATGTAAGGAGGCTCGTGCATTTTTTAAGCCTTAATCTGTCTCCCTTTCTGTACCAGGCAGTAGCAGCTGACATTTCTATAAACTCTCCTTAATGCTAATCCCTGCTGACTGATCCAGCAGCGTGTCACAAAGAGTAATGGATTCTGTACACTGACTTTGCTTGATTTTTCTCCCCTTCACTGTCTCCATGGGGCAGACACGCGCCATGCAAGGAGCCTCAGCTGCCAGTGCCTAAAATGCCAGTGCTGCAGGCACTCGCCAGCTTGGGCCCCAGATATTTAAATATCATTTATAGCTCTGGGGTGAGGTGCTGGTCTCTGCTGGGAGGCTGCTGTCAGATCTGTTCCTCTGGCACAAGGTGTTTTCCACCATAAGGGCACATCTTGCTTGTGTAAGATGGAAGTCTCCCAGAGGCCAGATTGCAAATGTGGAACAAACTCCCACTGCAACTAAAAATCATCCCTCACCTTGACATCCGTTTTTAGGTCATGATTCTCATGTCCTGTTTCTCAGGAATACATCTCCTGAGGGTCTGAAGCCTCATTCAGAATTTTCCCAGTCGTGGTACAGGCTGTTGGAGGGAAGGAGATGAAGAGCCCCTGAATGGCTGCTAGGCAGGTGTCTTTCTCCTTTCCCCACAGAGCTATAATTTTCAGAATCCCACCAGTATGCTAGAGTTTTCTCTGACTGCACTACCACTCTATGGCTAGCAGTATTTTCCTATTTTTAAATGAGGTAGTCATTTGTGGAAAATAAAGAAAAAACACCACAGAATAAACATTCTTTTCATTACAAACATATAATCTTTCTCCATTATGAACTACATCTTCTGCTAACAGTTTTGAATGTCTTACATGAAGGACTGAGAACAGGAAGAAAGCAACCATTTCCTGGTTGAGACATTATCCAGCCCTATCTCCCATTCTTAATTCCCTAAGATATATATTTTTCCCCTCCACTGTTTTCCTCTTAGCAAATATTTGCAAGACTGCCCATGCACATTTCTTTTATCTCTTATACATATTGATCAGATCCCCTTCTCTTCCCTAGCTAGGCTAAACAGGCCCAGCTCACTCAGTCTTTTCTCATACGGTAGATGCTCCAGTCCCTATAATCATCTTTGTGGCTCCAGAACTGCAGAACGCTACCAGAACTGCACCCAGTACTCCAGGGGTGGCCTCACCAGGGCTGAGCAGAGGGGCAGGATCCCCTCCCTCAACCTGCTGGCAACGCTCTTCCTGGTGCAGCCAGGATCCCATTGGCCTTCTTGGCCACGAGGCCACACTGCTGCCTCATGGTCAACTTATTGTCGACCAGGACTCCCAGATCCCTCTCTGCAGAACTTCTTTCCAGCGGGTCAGCCCCAAATCTGTACTAGTGCCTGAGGTTATTCCTGCCCAGGTGCAGGACTCTGCACTTGTCCTTGTTGAACCTCATGAGGTTCCTCTCTGCCCAACTCTCCATCCTGTCTAGGTCCCTCTGGATGGCAGCACAGCCCTCTGGAGTGTCAGCCACTCCACCCAGTTTGGTATTGTGGCAAACTTGCTCAGGGTGCACTTCGTCCCCTCCTCCAAATCGCTGATGAGCAAGTTGAACACTACCAGGCCCAGTACTGATCGCTGGGGGACACCACTGGCCACAGGCCTCCAATTAGACTCGGCCCCATTTATCACCACCCTCTGTGCTCTGCCATCCAGCCAGTTCTAAATCCACCTCACTGTCCACTCAATCTGCAAGTCCCTTTATCAATAAGATATAGAATACCTGCAATATGGTGGATCAAAGTCCTTCTGCTCCTCAACACCATGCCAGAACTGTATCAGTAGGCAAAAAAGATTCGAAGTTTCATGTGGCCAAAGAGAGGGAAAGCCTGATGGAGATGATGACAGGATAATCTGGAGACCAGGACACTTGCAGGAGAGAAGTAGATGGATATTATGCCTCCTGCTCTCCAGTATGCTTCAGAACTGTGAGGGTCCTTTAAAATAAGGTGTCTTCATGCACTCTGCAGCCCAGTGTTTGGGGCCACAACCTGTGAGATGTGGTCCTGAGCCATTCTGGCACAAGCAGTGAATTGAACCTAGGTCCCTCTTTTCTAGGCAAATGTTTTGTCCCCCTGGACAATCGCAGTGAATATGAACACTACACCCATCTGCACCTCTCTGCCATCCACATGGCAAGTGTGAGCTAGCCACTTTGTCACAAAGTCAAGGGGTCTGCCCTGGGGACAATGCTACAGACCATGCCCCAGGCAGGGAGAGGTGCTTATCTGAAGCTCCCCAGGCTACAGTGGGGAATTGGATTTGCCCCCAGTCCTGTGTTTTTCTATTAGGTGTCTCTAGGTGACTGCTGTTCAGCATGCACGTGAGAGCTGGGGTACATCACATAAGCTTCTATGGCCTTGTCTGGTTCCTAAAACTTGCATGGATTAAGTCAGTTCTTATGTGGTAATGAAAAGAAGCTTGTAAGAACCTTCTTGCTATATGCTTCGTAGTTCTGTTATTTTAAGTGCTGCAGGTTACATACCCAGAAATAAAGCTCTGGGGATAAGAACACTGTCTGAGACAAAGAATTTGGGAGGCTTTAACCAGAAACATACTAGGACATATAAAAGAGAAGTATCTTTAAAGTTACATTTCTTCTTCCTTAAAGTTACACTCCATTACTTGCGGGTAACTTAAATATGCATTTACTCATCAGGATTGATATATATGGAGATGGAGAGAGAGAGAGAGAGATAACAATCCACCAAAATTACACCATAGGAGCTGCACAACACTAATGCTGTGACTGCTTCCACTTGTCTGTTTAATCTCTCACAAGCACCTTTCACTACAGGATTTTTTCATCTTCAAACCTCTGTGGTCTGTCAGCTGAGTAGAGATGTTAACTTCCATCTCCATGCTGGTGTCCTCTGACCAGGGGCTGTGAATGAGTGGAAATGAGAGCTAAGCAAGACTTAGAAGAATGAATGTTTGTGAGAATTGCATACACATTATATTTGATACTGTAATGTGCCAGAGGGTTTTTTGAGGGAGACATAAATAAACAAAGATGAGGGGGGAAAGTTTATCTTAAAGAAAGCAGAGTTTTAGAAATAATCTTTTAAATAATAGCCAAATAGAGCTATAGCCAAATAAAGGCTAATAACAATTATTTCCACTTTAAAATAGAAAAATAAAAAAGGTAAATGTGGCACTACTGTTAGAGACCTCATAATCAGCAAAGCACTTGTAGAGGAGTTTATATTTAGACATGGGCTAAGAGGTTTTTTATTCTCATTGGCTTCATCAAGCACTCAAGATTATGCAAGCACACACCTAAGCATCTGCTTCTCTGACGGAGAAGGTGCAGAAGGGATTAGCTGCGTTCTGTCTCTCCAGGGCACAAACTAGGGGAGATTAAACAAAACGCAAAATAAAGAACATGTGATTCTTCATCTGGCGTGAAGCAGATTTGCAGTGTCTTGCAGAGGCCACCACAGCTGCATGAAGCTTACACCCAGAGCAGACAGGGCACTTGAAGAGGGGCACATCACAGGTTACTAAACAGAGAAACCACAACATGCTCTGGAAATCTCCCGAGCTGATAAAGGGTCATAGGCTGGGGGAGAGTGGGATGGATCTCCACTCGCCCTCTTCCAATCCTTTCCTTAGCATCTGCTTGCAGCCACTCTTGGAGACAGGAGTTTGGGCTGGATGAACCTTTCCCATGACCTGGTGCAGCCACTCTTGAAATGAACTGTTCTGTGTAGGTGGAACTTACGGGGTAAACATTATCAGCCTCGCCTTAGAAATACAAGAGATAAGAAAAGGAGTTGTTAGAGGTCAGTCCTCATTTACTTTTCTCACTCCACACTTGGTCATCCAAGTTCCACTTCTCTGTCAGAACTAGACCACTGAGAACAGAGTCTTTTGCTCCCTTCGCTTCCCGTACAATGCTGGAAATCACAGTGCAGTCTTTTACTGTGCAGCATTTAGAAACACCTCTCAGCAGTGACAACACATTTATAATAAAAAGATTTTTTGTCTCAGGAAGCATGTGTGTTGGTTAACTGTTAAAAATCTTCATTTTGTGAAATCAAACATCAGGACAGCTGGGAACTCCATTCTGTCAGGGTCAGGGATGTACTTACACCTACCACCCACTTGTAAGCAAATGATTGAAGTTGCTCTTGGTGCACAGATCTGGCACCGTGCTGGTCTAGTCTTTGACAACTGTCAAGAATACTGAGTGAAGGAGTTGTATTATAGACCCTTATCCAAATGAAATGATAACCAAACTTAATCAGCAAACAGCTTCAACATATCCATGTCCCAAAACAGGAAATTCAGGAGTTACATACGGAGTAAAAGTAAGAAGTACCACAGATCCATTCATGGGAAACTTTTGCAGCTCTGATATCTAGTATGTAGGTCCAAGGGGCTCTGTGACACATCTCGAAATTTGCTTGTGTGCTGAAGAGACCAAAAGACCATTCATAGCTGTTGCAGGTAGCTGAGTCTTCTCCTGGACTTGGTTCTCTTTACTGAAGGAGGAGGAAGCCCATTAGGAAGTTGGCTGACCAGTAATGAGAAAGCAGGAAAAATAATTAGTTCCCATTATATCCAGAAACACTGATATAAAAGTCATGCCAAAACAACTTTCAGACTCTTTGGGAGATAGAAAACCGCATAAAGCTTCTGTCCATGAAGCTTTCTGCATGGATGTGCCAGGGGTGATCCAGAGTCATGCAGGATCGTTGCAATTTTGTGTTTCTCCTTGTGGCATTTTGGGACTCAAAAGAAGAGATGAAAAGCAGGAGCTGTGGTACTGAAGTAGCTCTGGTATTTTGCAAGTCTGGAACAAGCTGTTACTGAGGCAGTGTAGGGAAACCCATAGAGACAAAAAGGTCACAAGGCAGAGAATTTTGCTCCGACTTTCTATCGTATTTGAGTTTGTTTCAAACAGTAGAAGAAGTAGAGGCAGAAAGCAAGCAGAAAAGTAGAACAAGCAGAAATGTGTACAGATCATAGAATATGCCATCCATTCATAATGCAACAGAGTTTGCTAAAATCGGCACGCTTTCCTCGAGATGCTGCATTGCTGATATTATGTATTAGATATATCCAGATTCACTCTTGCAATCTGCAGTCCTGAAAACACTGCTGTTCTATTAGGCCTTTTCTCTTTTTCAGGCAGGTGCAACTCTTCTGGTGTTCACAATACAGCTTTCAGATACCATATTGCAAAGGAGGTGGGAGAACTGAGTTCCAATACCCATCATCACTCATTCCCTCAATAAATTAAGTGACCCTAGTACCTTGCAAAACTTGCTTGAATCACAGACTCATATAATGATCTAGTGTTCTCATCCTTTTCTAAAGGCTTACAGCTCACGGTATGTGCTAGGGACAGCAATGCACCACTTTAGAACTTGTCTCATCAAAAGTTGAGCTGGAGAATGCAGCCAAGTGCTTGGGCACTAAGTGTAAAATCTTCAACTTGAAACCCCTGTGACTATTCTTGTAGTGAAGTTTCCACAAGTGCTCATGGCTTTGTTTAGATCAGCTTCTATCTAAAGTGTGTCCCTCAAGCGGAGCCTTTCTGAATGTGGAAGAAGCAGCAGCAGCAGCAAATCATCTTCCTGGAGCCACTGCGAAAATAGGGAACAAGTTTGTCCATGTGTCTTCAGTTTGAATGCCTCCAATGCATTTCTGTTCTCCTGCTTTCTCGTATGAAAAGTAGATTAATAGCCTGTAAACATGCTGATGACTTCTGCATTTCTTACTCACATTCACTTAAAAGAGTTTTTAACAAAAAAACTTAACACCTTGAACTGTAGATCTTTATAGTAGCACAAAGACATGACAATCACAGAACTTCAACTCAGTTATTTTCCTTTGCTTAAGAGCATATTTTTTATCTAGAATAAAAGACAGTAAAGTAATGAGAAGATAACAAAATATGTCTGATGATCATTAAAAGCACAGAAATTATCACAGATATATATGTATAATTGATAACAATTTCTGATATGCGTCTCTGTGGCCTGTGCCATCAAAAGTCATAATATTATTGCTATTCAGTAAAACAAAATGAGAATCATGTGCAGAGCTAAAATAAATGTATTGATTTCAGTTCCATTGGCAGAAAAACACAAAAAGCACAGCTCAGCATTTTCCAAAGTGTACTCAAGTCATGTTCCCAGCAATCAAGAGAGACCTAATCTTTTTTTTTTCCCTCTCAAAAATAATGATCCTGGCTAATTTTGTTAAGCAGCTTGCCAAGCTTGCTGTTCCTGTGGATTTTGTTGCACTTTCGATGATCATTTTCTTCATGGGATTTTTTTTTATGCCTCACTGCAGCATTTCCTTAGCTATCCAGGCCCCATATTGTGTCTACCAGCTGCTGAATGGGCTTTTTTTCCCCAAACTGTGAAATAACAGCAGTAACCTAACTGCGGAGGTCACATTGCTTTGACCCAGGCAGCAGGCCCAGTTCACATGTCACCTCCAAGCCTTTCCACAGCTTCTTGGCTATTTTCCAGCCCTCCTTGGCCCAGCGGGCTCTGCCGGGGCTGCCTCAGCATCCTGTCCTGGGGCCATGTTGCAGGGCCTGGCTTTCTGCCCTCTCTCTCGCCGTGTGACCGACACCTCTAGCTGACCCCGCTCTTTGCTCTGTCTCACTGCACCGCTCCCTTCTTCAAGTCACATTTTCTCCCATTCCTGCTTGTAAATCTTTCTCTAGTGCTCTAGCAGTTATCCAATTCTCACCTTTCCGGAGGTTTTGTAGTCCTTTCCACATGAAACGCTACAGAAAAACACATTTATTATACTGTATGCAAAATAGAGCACCTATTAAAAGTTTTAATGGTTTTGATTTGATTAAACTCTTCATTAGATAAGGTCTTCCTTTTTTCTTTTATAACATTTAGAAAGGGTAGAAGATGGCAACAACTCAGAGCAATGTTATTCATTTTCGCTGCTCATAGCTGAGGATCTAATTAAATAAATAAACCAAAGTAAAAACACATTAATTTTATATTAATTGGCACTGAGGATACCCAATTATAATTGCTTTCTTTAATCTTTGATCAACCCACTGAGATCCTTGAGTACAAATTGCCACATATAGCACCAAAAAAACTGAAAAGTCTGCCTGAAGATGGTGGCATCTGGTCACAGATCCTTACACCCAAGTGAACAAGATATTGCAGTGGGGAAGAACACCAGATCAGAGCCACAGTTCTTAGAACTAGACCATATGTTGCCTGTACCTGCCATCATACTGCAAGACACCACCAAAAAAAAGTGAGGAACATGGACAAGAAACAACTTGTGAAATTTAAGCTGATCATTTCGATGATATTAACCCAGAGTTGCAAAGTCCTTAAGATAGTTACTGCAGGAGTTCCCACTGCCACCCACACAGTCATCCTAGTGGGAAGACACCAAGAATAACAGTTGCCCCATCCAGTCAGCTGCTGACTGTCGACTGATTTATCACAAGAACCATTTGAAGAGACAGAATAACTCAGGTAAAGAGAGAAGAAATTGTTTAATCCATTTGACCTGCAGACTCAGTGACAGAACTGGGTACAGGACCTGCCTAGTATTTTCCAGGCTGGATCCCACTCCTCCTCCTGGCTGGATCCCTCTGGGCTCTCTGAAGCTTTTGCCAGAAGGAATTTAGCTCTTCCTGGAGCACCATGGATGCCCACACAGCATCATTCCTCTGAATCAGGCCAGCTCTGCCAAACTTGGCGCTGATCTGCCGGATGGCATTGGCCACTTAACTAACTGTTGTGAGAGCCACTATTACTTACAGTTAAAATTTGTCAGTTCTGGGGCTCTGCCTTTAAGCACAAGTGCTGCTTAGAAAAAAAGAAGTGCCAAGAGGCCGTGCTTTTGCAGAACTATACATCTTACATTTCCACCTGATGGCAAAGACTCCACTGAGACATATATTTGTCTAGACTTCCTTTTGGGGCTGTCACTTAAGCACATTGTAAGAAGTGTCCATCCCATTGCTTCTTCTAAAGCAAAGCCTCATTGATCCTACTTCAAAACACATCCTACATACAAGGGACTTACTTGACTGCTAAACCATAGTGCATCGACAGGCATTTTTGTGCTCATAAAGCACCTCCTGCTAAGGTTTACTCCAAGAGTTCATTGCCAAAAACAGGCTATAAAACTGGTTCATCCTTCTAAGAATTTACCAGCTATATTTCTTTCTTTAAACCATTAAACTGCATTTTAAATCTAAATAGTTTGGTACTACTCTTTTAACCAGTTAGTGAACTTTAAATAACAGCCATATTTTAATCTAACATATTGATTATCTTTTCAAGTGAGTTGTGGTGTTTGTGATCTCATTCCAGAATACCCTTCCCTTTGGCATTAGCTGTGATTATATTGCTTATTTATATATTTCTTTCTTTCTTTTTTTTTCAAATACAATCCTTATACTCATCCCTTAATCTCTATGTTTATATATTTTATTGAATTTTCAGATTGGATTCACTCTCGGCCCTTGATTTGTTGCAGCGACTTTGGGCTGGCTGCCCAATTCAGACATGGCTGCTCCTCTTGGAGGGCAACCTGACTGTTAATTATTTCCCTGCTGAACCTGCATTACCAGAAAACAAATTTTGTTATAATGGCATTAAGTAAAGAACACAGAAACGTGCCTAGCAGTAGAAAAATTTCCTTGGCAGCTTTTCTAATGCTTTTTCCTCACATCATCTAAATCAAAAATGAGATATGTAATATTTTACAGGCTCATGAATAAACAGGCATTCCATTTTCCGTGATGTAAATATAACAACATCAGCATTGAAGTAATTACCAAATCACAGACATTACTCCACAGTCTCTGTAAATTCAAATCTCTGTTAAAAAATATATATTTCAGCACAAAAAGGTTGAGTACCATAGTACTGAGGTTTATAATGTCACCGTTCTCATTTTACTAGCATCCCACCTCTTATATCTTTATCTTGAGAAAAGTTTTGATATGTAAAAAGGGTTAATAAAACACTCACTAGATTACCTTTTCAAATAAGACAGTTTTTACCAATGAACCCTTCCTAAACTAAATCAAGAGTGGAATGAAGCATCCTGGGGTAAAAGGCCTGAGAAAGAGGGGGAAGAAATCCAACTAAGAATGAACAATTATGCAACAAGCATAACTGAAGGTCCCACATGTATTTTAGTTGCTTATGTCAGAATTAAGCAGTTATGCTAATATGTAGAAATGTCATTGCTCTTGAAAAAATATGCTTTTCTTTGCTAATTTAGGAACTTATAAAGTAATATGATCTGATATTGCTACTGGTGATGTCATTGTTGTGTCACTAGCCATGAGAAAAAAGATTAATTCTTTTATACCTCTACTGTTTGAAAGAGAACAGCCCTTTTTGCTTTAAGTTATACAAATGTAGAAAATAAAACACAATTTTTTATATTGGATATTTTTAAAGAAGGAATCACAGAGACATTGATTTAACTCTGAGTATGTAAACATTTATTGCTACAGTCATCTAAATCCTGTCCTCTGTTGCATTAATCCAACTCCATATGAGCTAATGGCAGCCTCATGTCCATCATCCTGTAAGAGGTTAGGACTTGCTTGCCAAAAATGGCCTTTCTTGGTTGTGAAGATTTCTTCACAATTTCCCATCGCACAGGCCCAGTGTATGTTTAAATGAATCACATTGTTTGCTTTCTTTTTCTAAGTATACCACTGATATGGAACCTCTCACTGCAGTTTAATGAGGAACAATAAAGAAAAGAGGCAAGATCATAAATTTTTGCCATATTTCTTTGACTACTGCAAACCAACATTTTCTTAGCTTTTGCAGACCCATAAAGTCAGCATGTAGTCTGTAAACCAGACCTGAAAAAGTCCCTTGCAGTACATAATGGAATAAGTCTGACTTTTTGCCAGAAAGAGTCTATTTCCTAATTTACATTATTTGATGTGCTGTGTATTTTTGTTTTAAACAGGCATTTCATAACCTGTTCCTGCATAACCTATAGCTTAGCTTTTCACTTTATCTTTGTTTGTGGTTCCCCCAAATTTTCCATTAATCTTGCCAACCAACCTACTCTCCTTTCTGCCAAACTGCACGCCCTACCTAAAAACCTCACTCAGGTGTTTCTCATTAGCCGCCCCCTGATATCCAAAGGAATGATACTCATGAAACCACACTGCTCAAAGCCCAACCCATCCCATACAGGGCTCTTTGCTACAAAATTATGCTTAAGAGCTAAGGGTGCTTAGCTCCTTCTCATGCATAGCCCTGGGAAAGAATGTATTTTATTGTTTGGCCTAATAATCATTTTGAGATAGTCTAAGTACCCGGAATTATAGATTGTCTCATTCTACTTAGCAAATTCTACTGTCTTCTTCAGTTTAGATAAAGATAAAGATGTGTTTTAACAGGCAGGGACTACCACTATGCTCTTACTGAGAGAAAACAATTTCCCCCAATGGATACTTTTCGATGATAAGTTATCAAAATATTTGCATTTCATTCCCCTTAGTGAGTGTGTATATTAATTTGGCTTCTTGGGTACCCTTTAAAATAACTGCTACTGTTCATCTGTTTCTAGTTCTCTCTGTAGGCCTTATTCTGCTCTAAATATCTTAGCATTTTTATGACTAGACTAGCAAGGCAAAATAAAAGGAATATACTACCAAAGAAATATCCTCATCCTTTCTCCAAAATTGCGTAAATAGTCTAGTATGTGGATAAAGCTAACGATCCAAGCAGCCTAAGAGAATATTACAAATTAGAATTCTAATAGATAAGCTGTAGATGAAGGCTTATCACGTAATTATACAGTTGGAAAAATGGCACATTTTTACACGGCTGTGGTTCCTATTGCCTAGCCTCTTGCAGTAATTTCTTTATCATTTAAATTGCTGGTGCTTTATAGTTGTGCTCAACAGCCAGGGCTTTGAATGAATGTTACTGGCAGGGTGGCCTCCAATGAGGAAGGGAGAAAGGCAGCAATGAGAAAAACACAACTTCTACAAACAGGTACAGAGAGGACAAGAGCCACGGGAAGTCTTTGCATTATTTGCTAATGTGTTGCTGGCAAACCTTTTTTTTCATGCTTTTCACCAGCTAATACTGCCCCCAGCAGCCTAAGAGGCAGGAAACCGAAATGCCCATAAACAGCAGGGTAAGAACCCTGTGTGCTTCTGCCGCCAGCGAGATCGGAATTAGGGACTAGCTGGTACGGCGCAGCCGTGCTTGCTTGTCACACACTTCCTTAGCCGTGTCATGTCACACACTGCTCCGCCCTGAAAAGGAAATACAGTTACTGGGGGAACAACTACGACATAAGGAGCAAAGCCAGAGTGCTTGTCCCAGCATTATTACTATATTACTAGCATATCTAGTTACTAGTTGTATTACTAGAGTATTACTAGCATCTGACAGAAAGCACAATCAGGGCTTATTTTAAACTCAGGGCTTCAAATAAATCTCAACAGAACGGTAACATTTATGCGAGTTGTCCTTTCCTCTTAGGCTGTCCTCCTCGTCCCAGCGTTGGGTTTTGTTGAGGCACGCTGCAGCACAAGCTCACCATCCTTCCTTTAAATTCAATCAAAAGGAACTCTTGGGTGTTCCTGGGAGATCAGCTGTAACTCTCAACACCAAGAGCCCAACAGGCAGTGCAGGCTGAGACCTTCCCTCTGGCTTGCATGTACACCTAGGAGAAACAACCCCTTCTTCTGGTCTTGGGAGACATCAGAGGCCCCTGGTCCATTTTATACCCACACATCTTGGCTGTGCCCCGTTTTCCAACCTGTCAAAAGTGACACAGCACAGGAGACAAGAAATAAGACATTTACTGTGATAACTGCCTTGTCCTGCCTTGATTGATATTGTCCTGCCTTGATTGATACAAGCATCAATCATGGCACTTCTTGCTGTTTATTAAATCAGGACATAAGACAACGTGGACTGCTGTAACTGTTATAATATTTTTATTTAATTGTGATCTTTCCTCATCCGCTTTTTAAATAGGCAGCATTTTTTCAAAGCAGAAAACAAAAACAAAGCCATGACCAAACCCACACATTTAAAATAATTTAAATTAACATTTTTCCTTTGGAAGATAATTGAAGTGCAATATAAATAAAACATTGTATTGTATAATACTGGATATTTTCCATAAGCAGTTCATATCAAACAGTTTCTCCTTTAAGTGTTCAGATAGTCAATATATATCAGCTAAAATACGCTGGTTTTGACTAAATCTTTAGAGGGACAGGTTGTCTGACTGAAAAAAAAATCACTTAAGAATAAACCTATAGAAACTGTTTACTTAATGTTTATGCATCCTTAACCTCAATCCCCTCTGCTTTTTGGGGAATGCTTTCTCTCCTCCCTCTCTCAGCCCTGAGTTACAGTAAATTGGTTTTATCTGAGCAGGGCTGGAAGCTGTTGGTGCCATTGCTTTGTTTAGCTAAGGGGCTGAACAGCATTGTAAAAAACTTAAGAGACCATCTACAAAACCAACACAAGCCAACTGAGGCTAAGCTCCTGAGAACTGCCCCTACAGTGCGGCACTTTGGCTCCTATAGAGCATATTCATTCCATTCACCTAGCATTACCTTCACTAGGCTAGAGCTAGCATCTACGAACGTCAACACGCCGCTTGCCCAAGAATGAGAGTCTCTTCCTGTTGTGAAGAAATTCAGCTAGGTCAACAAAATAAGAGGTTTTGGCTCAGAATTTCAGCTTGGTTCTTGGTATTGTAACAAGAGGTGCATCTAAAAGCTCATCAATCAGTTCCTCCTCCAAATTCTGTTTGTTTTTAAGTTAGGAGTTGCCATATAGATTGACATAGCATCTAGAGATCCCATTGTACAACACTGCACAGATCAGAAGAACAAAATGTATCTTCAATGTAGAGACCTCATAATCTAGGATAATGCAACAAACAGTAGTTCTGCATTGCAATAAGTCTGCAAAACAGAACTGTTTCTTCTCTTCATGCCATATTGCAGCATAACTTCAAAGTTATTGAAGTACATCGTTATAATATTTAACATGGACTCTACAGTAAATAAGAGAGGAAATGCTGCATAGTCATTAGGTTCATGTTTAAAAAATACAGTTCAAAAATCCATTTCCTTCTGATCTTTCCCATTAATACAGTCTCTTTATTAAATCAGTACAAAACACTTGAATAGTGCACACTCTACCTGCAGTTTCTGAGCAGCTTTGACTATCAGTTTTCTCCTAACCTGAATGTTGAACCAATCAACTTTCACAACGGTGTTTTGGAGAACGTCTTCACTTTCTTGTCACAGCAATATTGCCAACTTCCATTATTTTATATCAAATCTTCTCTTAATTAGTGTCTACCATAAAACCTTAGTTTCTATAGGTAAACAATTAAACAAGAATCTCTGTTTCCCTTTTACACAGTCTCTGCCTCTCACACTTGCAGCAAAAAGCTTGAAAGCATGAATCATATCAGCTTATAAAGGGCAACAAAAAGAACACTCAGGGCATTTTTTAGTTAAATTCTCAGGACATTTAGGACAAGCCTGTAATCTGAAGAGAAGAGATAGGAGTCAGACTCGTGAATTCTAAATCCTTGGGGTTGACATGTAAGGATCCCTCTTGACTTTCGTTCTCCTCCTCCGCTTTTCTAGGTTTGAAGTTTGCATGAGGAATGAAGAGGTCCAAATTTCTGGTAGAAATCCTCTTCCGCACGAACCAGAGCTTCCTCGTCTATGTAGACGGCTGGCCTCCTGGAAGCCACAAAGTACTGCACTTTGCGCAGGCTCCATCCCAACACGTACTTCAGCCAGCCGCAGACAGCGGCCGTGGACCTGCCCACGCCGGCGTTGCAGTGAACGTAGACAGTGTGACCGTTCTCAAGGAGCCCGTGCAGGAGGCACACAGCTTGGGGCAACATCTGTATTCTTCCTAAGATTAAAATAAGGCACATTCGCTTACTTCTGCGTTCCCGGTTGAGATTAGGTCTGTATAGCGTTATGCCCTGCAGGCAAAAACTAAAAATCAATAAAGCTGCTTTCTTTGCTAACACTAGAAATAGGGAAATAGGAGCTATGTAGTTTTAGGTAAAGTACCTGGTGAAGAGCTTCCTATATAAGCTACACACACAGTTTTCAAAAGAGACTGTGATTTCGAATGTGTGTATTCCTGTACTATTAAAGGGTTTGGTTTTAAAATGTCTTTAACACTGGATAGCCAGAGTCTCTAACATCTTTTAAAAATCTGCTGGATTTTACTTTTTCTTTTTTAAACGACCTTCCACCCTAATGTTTGCTTCTTCTTGCATCATAAGACCAGGTGACACAAAATCCATATAAATAGCCAAATCATCCCTGAAAATACATTACAATTAGCAATAATTGTGTGTGGTATATTAATTTTCACGGGACTGAGATATAAGTCAGCAGATTATATCAAACAGCACATCTTATATAGCACTAAAGTTAGCAAGTCAAACCTTAAATGTTTATAGCACTAGAGGTCTGTGAAGCTACCTTGGTACTGCCACTTCCAAAACCTTACAATGGAGGTCAACTCTTCAGTAGCAACGAGGAATGCAGAATGAGTCCTTTGGAACTGAACCCTCTTACTACTCAGTTATCTATCGAGAATATGATTAAACAACATAGAATAGGCTTTCACTTCTAAAGTGATAAATATACCATGTTTCCAGATCTCTTTCTCCCTGTAGTCCTGGGAATCACAAATGCAAACCTCAAAGCCTGACTTTTCTTCATGGCACAGATGAGCCCTTTCAAGGGCCTATTTCAAGGCTTCTCGTCTTCCCTAATTTGTGGTAACAGCATTTCACTCTATTGAGAGTATTCTAGCCCATTGGTAGGCTAGTCATGCAAAAATATGCTTATTTTCTGACCTCTGTGTTGAAAACAAAATTTTGTAAGGTTTTTAGCTGAGCCAATGGAGAAATTTAAAAACTGTAATTTATGGTATAAAATAATATGCTATATGTATCCTAAATTAACTGCAAGCCATTATATGAATGACAATATAGCGATTCAACCATCTGGGAAATCACGGGAAGGAAAAATGTTTTTTAGCGAGAAGGAGATGGCAGAGCAAGATACACAGTGCTGTCTCTCCATTTAAAGACAACAAGGATACCAAGCTTTGTTGTTGTGCAAGCTCATAGTCTTCCACCTACACAGCGTATTTTCAATACCAGCTGAATTCGTTACAGGTTGAATTCAAGCTGAAAGCAAAAACAGTCATGCAGATATCAATGTCAGATGGTTTTAAACTCAAATGCACATCTACTGCCAGCTAGGGAGTATTAGGATGACCTCTCCACCTACAACAAGGTATACATATTTTGTTACGGACAACACTCAAAAATCACACCTTGTGCTCTTGCTACGTTTTTACTCAAAATTCACACACAAAAAAAGCAGCCAAGAAAAAGACAGATTAGTAACTCAAAAGCTTTGCTACTGTTAATTTAGCTGCACGACTGGTCTCAGCATTACCTTCAGTGCTCATGTCTGGGGTTGGCATCCAGACATAGGCAAGACCTTCCTCTTTATACAGTTTCATGAGGATTTCAGGGCTCATGGGTTCTGGGTAGCGGTTGCAACCCCAGGAATTCTGCACAATATCCCATTCGGTCTGGAAGTTCATTACAGCTGTAATACCCAGCTCGTGTTTTAGCTTGACAGTCACATGCTCCACCTGCCGAGGGCAACTTCCCAGCCAGATGTTTGGCAGAATTCTAGCATTGAGAAAACATTGTAGTTTGGATTAAAATATTTTTACGGAGAAACTGATGAATTAAGTGGCATTCCAGCTCACAACCTGCTTATCATCACCACATGAACACCGTTAAGCACACTCTTCTCATATCATACAATAAACAGCTTCTTATTTCATTACAGTTTGTTTGGTAATGCTTGATGCTGAGGATCAAATTCCTACCCTACCACAAAGAGCCAGACAGTCTGAGAAAAAGTTCAGAGCATAACTAGTAGCACACATCATTAATCTTGCACTGGAAACTTGCTAACATCACAGGTTAGAATAAGAAATCTTTGAAGATTTACACAATTTGCACAAAAAAAAGACCCTATTGATACATGTGATGCAAAATAAAATTACTATAGTAATAAGTCAAACACATTGAATTCTTCCAAATTTGTAGTTATCATTATAATGGGAAAAGCAGGCAGAAGGGAAAAAACAGCTTAAACTTAAGCCAATCTCATCTGAGAAAGCACAAAAAGGGAGGAGTCCAGTGGAAACCAAACACGGAATTACAATACGTGTCTACTTCCTCAAGCCTGAAGAATGAGAACTGTAAAACGGAACAGCATTCATTCTTCTTTTTCAAATGGGTATATTTAATCTGCACATGAAACTAAGGTGGTGGTATATAAAATGCATAATTTATATGCACAAATTATTAGTGGTCTTCCTAATTTGTATCTTGTATGCATAAATGTCTATTTTGAACACACAGTATACTAACTAAACAAAACATGCCCACACAAGTCTACATACAACCACAACATCGTTCATTGCAAAAAAACTGAACCCAAACTACAGTGGACGCAAGATCTTCAGAAATGAAATAAGTCTACCATGTTATTTCCCGTATTTTTTCCCATTTTAATCACAGGAATAAATGGGGGAACGTTTATTTTTATTGAGTAGCAGTTACTCACATAAACAGCCCTTAATTCTGCTTGATAGGACTATCACAGTAATAAGTGCTTACTAGCAGTTAATTAAGCTCTGCAATTGACAATGATTAAATCCTGTTACATTACTACTGAAGGACAGCAATAAAGAAAAATTCACTCCAGGAGTCACCCATTGTCAATGTTTACTGTATTTCAGCTATGTCCATAATGAATTAGGTATCTGCTATGCAAACAGAGCCTTTGGCCTTTAAAGCATCTGTTTTGGTGAGGCAAAGAGCTTGATCACAGTGTAGTGTAGCCAGATCCCAAAATGTCTATCAAAAACTAAATAAAATCTTGATAATTTGAGTGAATAGATTAAACAGATCTAAAGATTAGATATATGTTGAAATGATCATTTCAACCACATAGCTTTGAATGTGAGGTCATTAGCAGAGATTTGTTTTAGTTTAAGCATTTTGCATCCATGTCCTGGTCTGTATTATCAAAAGCGTACTTCTTACTGTGCATTCTGTATTTTTATGCAAGATTTACACCTTAAAGTCATTTCCTTTGTTACTATACTTATAATCCTGAACATTGCCTTTCTAAAGGAGAGATGACATAGGCTGGAAAGAGCTCTGAATTTCATAAGCTCCATTATTAATTTCAGTTCATTTACTAGGAAGTATCAATACTCAAGTCAACAGTGGACTTCACAGCCCTTCAAGAAAATCAAATAAAGCGCAATAGTTTTGTACTACAAGGTACAAGTCCACATGCTGGTACCAGAAAAGAGCCTTGCAAAATTGCCCTGAACGCAGCATAACCAACAAGACATTTCCCACTGAGGAGAGGTACATCAGTGAACAACAAAGACCCACTGCAGCAGCTCTGGCATTGCCCCACTTCCTATTTGCTAGTCCTGTTGTAAATCAGCTCCTAATCTGGAGAAAAGACAACTGTCAGGATGCTTCTACAGTTGCAGTCTGTTGCACTAATGTGTTCTTCAGACTCTCGTGAGTGACCAGAGGCGAGCATTGCCCAGAGCACTCGATAACCATTAAAGAAAGATGACAGCATCACTGATACCATGCAACGATACACGGATATTCTTTCAAGAACAAGAACATTAGCATCCTTTCGTCAAAGAGCTTCTTGGAGGCTCATACATATGTAATTCTCTTATGTTTTGGGAAACATCTAATACATTAATAGCACGACAGAAGAGCAAAAGGGTATGTTCTACTGACTGAATAGGGAGTGCATCAGTTGTATTCCTGCGAGAAACAATATTGTAGACAGTACTCCAGCTTAAAAAAGAAGCAACATCTTACAAGTCTCTGTACAAAGATTATTTAGGGGGTGAAAGCATCATGGCTGCACTATCTACAAGATCATTGCCCTATACGCCATTTATTTATTCTGTTTTTGCAGCATAAAGAGCTTTATCTATTATGAGATCTCCTCTATTTAGTGACAGTAAACACATTTAGTGAACAATCTGATACATTTATAAAGTTTTTATCTCTGTATTTCCTGATAAGTAATCTGACTGTATTTAGGACATGCAACTCTTGTGAACTGCATTTCTGATCAGCTCCTGGAGTTTGGGATTTGACAGGATCAAAATACCGTCTTGATTTTTGTCTTCAAAATAATTTCTTGGCCATCTGTAATAACTGCAAAGTCTTAATATTGCTGTACTAGGTTTAATTTTTATTTCACCTGGAAAAAATTCCATGCACAAAACAGTAGAGTAAAACTGTCTGTCTTATCAGCCAATTTATTTAAAAGATCTTTGATAGCTTTACTGTATTGTACCTGTATTTCCACTTGGCTTTTTCTGGTATATACCTTTCTTTTGATTTACATTAGCAGAAAAGGTTCAATGCAAATTAAAGTGCCGAAATTGATGAAGAGTTTAGCAACTTTATTTTTAATGTTGATTTTGATAACCCTACTGTGGGTTTTACTGTGCTGGCAGCCAGGAATCATGTATACTAAATAAAGCTAGAAAATGGTAATTTCAGTTTGACAGCTCTTTCTTAATTTAAAAATGTGATTTTTTTTTTCTTTTTCCAATGTGGTCTTACTTCTTTAAGTAGTTACTGTATTTCACCAGGTAACTATATTTTGGCAAGGACAGAATTTGGCAGGGAAATACTGCTTTGAGCTGTCCAACAACTGCTGCTTTCCAGCTCTTATGGGTTTGGTTTTGTTTTTCCAGCAGTAAAGTAAGCAATCCTTAAAAAATATTCAAAAATTATGTGATTGGTAAGCTGAAAAATTTTATATCTTTTGAGCACTTAATTCTCCAAATATAGGGGAATAGGATGATATTTCAGTAAAATTCTATTCAGAAATCTGTTTTAACACAAAAAATAGCACTTCCTCATTGCATATGTCAACTCTCTATGTTAGCAAGCGTGGTAAACTATGCTTAGTCTCAGAATACCTGTGGTAAATTCAGTCATGGCAGCAAACGAAAAAAATCACCTAGAATAACATCACAGATATTCAGCTATCTCAGAACATTGAATCTTGTATCCTTTCTAAAAGTCCTTTCTCTAAAGCTACATTCTGAAAGCAAAGTTACTTTCAGCCCTGTGCTTCAGTTACCTATCAGTAGCCTGGAGATAATATTTACCTACCTCAAGGGGACATTTGGGGATTAAATGAGCAAATGATGCTCAGATCCACGATAGTAAGGACTAAATATTTACCTACACAGGTATCTATTCTATTCACTTGTCTTTCAGATCCCAGACAGAAGACTGAAATGTTAAAAACCTACCTTTTGGCTTGTAAACTGAGAAAGCCAACAAAGCAATTTATTACTAACAACAAATAAATGTGCAACACTGAAACCACTTGTTTGGTTATTTTCCAGCTGTCATCACAACTTAAATTATTTTTAATGATGCAGGTATATTTCACACTTCGCTACTTCCCCCAGGACCCTGCACAGCCTAGATTAAATTATAACAACTCACTATGAATGTACCTGAAATAACAAATTCATCCCATTTAATCAATGCATATGCAAATAGCCTTCCCATCCATAAGAAGACAATGATTATCTGAGACAATGAAAGATTAGCATTTTTTTTATGGGGCAGATTTTTTTTTTCCTGCTAGGAGAAATAGATTCTCAAATAATGATGCACTCTACATTTCAATCTGAGACCTCCACATACAGTACAAAACTGTAGCCTAAGGGATCTGATTCACTGCAAAGGTGACCTGCCTCGGAGGAAATGGCCTTGGCATGTGGCTGTCTACTGCACCACTGAGACACAGATGATTGCACTGCCTCATAAGCAGTTCCTCTACTACTTTTGCTCATAATGGTTTAAGGCAAACTGGCACCAGTTTCATTTTTCCTTAAAATGCTGAGCTGTAAACAGGGATGACTCAGGTACTGCTGCAAGACCAGTTCAATCATCAGTGTACTGGGGGCAGTCATCTTAGAAACTCTCCTAAAACCAGTCAACCCTTCTAAGGAGTAATAGTTGTTACAGAAATGGGCTGTATTCAAGCCTTTGGGCAACACATTTCGTTAGAGTATCTATCAGATACAATATTTCAAAAGACTATTTATCTCTTAAGTTGTCAACTTTAATCAAGAAAGAATACTTACTTTGCCAAACTAAGGTATTTTTCACTGATTATTGGCAACAGAATAATCCATTAGCCACTCTATTTGTCTATACTGATAATATTTTTGACCAAGGTCCAGCATATTATTTTAAATGAAAAGCAACGGATTCATCAAGCTCAACACATAGCTTGATGCTAAAGATTGCAATTCACTACAAGTTGCTGCAGAAGTTTTCCATAGATCTCATTAAATCTCTGATGACAGAAAGATGAGTACTAATATATGTATACATATACATATATATGTTTTATATATATATATATACACACATATAACAGAAAAAATTAGCCAAAACAAGAAACATAGTAATTGAAAAGGCTGTGTCCTCCCTTTTATTTCCTACAGATTGCAGCTACAGCTGCATGTAACATGCAGCAAAATCTTTTTTGCATTCTCCGAAGAGCAATGTGTGTGATTTAGGCTGATTTACCCTGGCGTTCTGTGTTGTCTGCATGCACAGGCAGTATTTCTTGAACTGAAGCACTATTACCCCAATGTGAGTACATGCAAGCAGCCAGCAGGGACTGCAGGTCTGAAGTGCAATTCAGCACTGCATCTAGTGGAGACTACTTCGAACTGCAGTGGATTCCTGTTTCTTCAATTTGTGACACCGGAATAGGAATTGGTTCCAAATTTTCTGATAAGGTGGGGTTTTGATAGAAAATGTTGATCTGCCTGAATCAAACTCTTGCATTGAAAGATTGTTTTAATTTTAACTGAATTTACACCAGAAAAGAATCTTAGCACACAGACTGAATATCTGATGAGAAATAAAGGGAGACAGCTGATGTCAGCAAAGTTTTCCTATATTTCCCTATCTTTCATTTTATACAAAAGAGATATCCAAAATTATTGATTTGGGCATATTTAGAAGCAAAGTATAGGAAACTCCATCAGGTCCTTCAACCTCATCTTCTTTATGCCAAATGAACCAAATCACTTCAATCTTTCTTTGCTTGTCATATATTAATAACATTTGATCCTTCTTGTTTGCCCTTCTCTAAGGTGTTATGCCCAACACGGATGAGGGGTGAAGACATACCATTGCTGAGCAGAAGCCAAGATTACTTATTTCTTGAGCCCCACAGACTATATCCTTATTTACAGTTCCCAGCTTTTGCTTTTGCTGTATGACACTGTATATTCAACATAGAATTCTGTCTTGAAGTTAAGATCTCTCAAAACAAACTAGACTACTCAAGGAGAGAGCAAAAGCTACCTGAAACTCAGAACTAAGATTCTACTGGTCACTACTCCTAATGGTATCAAAAGTAACTAGAAGAATGTGCAGCATGGCAGAAATGAGATTCACAGTTGACAAATGCATATCTTGAAATAAATAATCTGAAACCCTCACATACATGACTGGGTTTTAAGTTAACTACCGTCAGAAGGAGAAATGGTGCATAACTGCAATGATGCTCGACGAAAGTACTGCTTCACAGAGAGGTCAAAGTAAGCAGTAACATTAGCCTATACAAAGAAATGGACTGAAGATAATAGAAAATTTATAACAGCCTTCCAAAAACCAATGATTTCCTTCCATGTACTCAAACTCTGAATTTTCTATTAACTATTTTACTGTATCCAAAGAGATACAGTAAAAATGGAAACATTCAAAATATATTATATTAGCTATGAAAATACTTCCAAAAGAGGACAGGTTAAGAATGAAGCACGTTTAGGAGGGATTTGGATGGCTGCTTAAGGATATAGAATACGGGAGAGGTAAATGAAGTGACCCCATCTTTCCTTTCAAACTACTGAGCAAAGGGCTATCCATTGAAACTGGAGAGCAAATACGAGACTACTAAGAAAACTTTTTAATACACTACATAACCTATGGAAGTCTATGTCTAAAAACAGACAAGGTCAAGAACTTAACTAGGTTTCCCAATGGACTGAAAGATTATATGTTCAATGGGAGTGCTCCATCTCATTACAAAATAACAGCAAAGGATCCAAACTTTAATAGAGCTTCTGCTATAAAACACTGCTAAAGGTTGAGAAAAATAAAAGGCACAAATTCTCTTCTCCCCACTTACTTTTGATAAGGCAGGCATCAAAATGAATGAATCTCTGACTGGATCTTTTACCAGAATTCTGGTAAAATAAATAAAGCTTGCAAGAACTGAAGGGTTACGGCACTAGTATTGCATTGTACACCACAGGGGATGTGGGTAAATGACTGTGGTCTTAATCCCTTTTCCTGTTGATTTACTGATAAAGTCTCCTTGCAGAAGACTGAGGCTTTGTGATGAGAGGCTTGGCTTCAGTAGGATTGACTGAATATAGTCTGATGCACTCGGTTGCCCACCACGTGGACAAGCACTGTCGGCCTGATTAGGAGAGCAAGGTTTGATGATACTATGATTCAGCTCACAGAACACCAAGATCTAATAGCCTAGCTTAATAGCATCACTCTTATCAATAAAGATAGATTAAATGGTCATAACCTTAGCAGAAGTCATCAGAGAAAGGCACTGATTAACGATAAAAGGATACCCTGCTGGAATGACACAGCTGCAAACCCTGTAAAAACTACTTATGTTTTGGGAAAAAAAAAGAAAAAAAAAAAAGAAAAGCTTTAGTTAAATGCCAAATGTAGAAGGAGTATAAGTCATTGCTTATAAATTTGTTCTACTTTACCACTGAAAGAGTACAGTTTATTTTTAAGTTAAGAATTCTACCTCAGGGTTTTAAAAGAGGACAATTAAATAGACTACAATGTAGTTCCATTTTTTTTCCCCTTCTCACTTGGCACTGTGATGAAAAGTAATTAAGCTCTGGCAAATTTTCTTCTTAGATGTAATTTGGACTACTTATCGAGCCTCTCACATGGGAGCAGACTTGGCAACTAAGAAGAAGCACCTGCTTTTATCATTCTAGAACAACACTTTTGTCAGCTTAGCAATACAAAAAGTTTTTGAAGCCCTTGAATTCTGAGTGCTATGCTTAATAGTATCTTATATATTCAGTGTTCACAAATTTACTTATCAAAATACCTCATTTGCTGATATATGAAGGGTGAACAAGCTATTAGGATTTGACCTTAAGCTGACAATGTATTAAAATGAAACAAGAAGTAAGAGTAACACCTGTAAGGTTATACAGACACCTAAATATAAAGCAATTTCATTCGTATAGTGCCTTCAGGTTATGCTGATTTAGGAGATTTCCGTAGCAATAGGTAGGTGGCACAAAAGGGCTGCTCTTTGTCCCACTTCACCCACAAGGTGAGACAAAGAAGCAACCAGACTAAGCCCAAAGCACAGCAATAACCATGATCAACAAGAACCAAGTGTTGTTGCAAATCCACCACCATGGAACAGCAGCTCAGTCTCACCCAAAGTCTTAAGCCTTCACAGTAATGGCTATGAGTAGAGAAAGCAAGAGCATCAGCTGCTTTGGGAGAGAAAAAGGAAATAAAAACCACCTCACAAGGAGAGTCAGCCACACAAACATAGAACGGAAGACACCTCCTCAGACACCAGACCTAACAAAAAAGGAAGTCTTATAGTTAATTTTAAATCAAAAGCATCATCCTACTGTAAAAACGTTAGTAGGGTAATTAAGCAGTAGGACTCTTTCAAGATCCATAAAATGATGTTTCTATTTTATCCAGCATTGGTAGACTGTCAATAGGAGGAATAAGTCTAATCAGCACTTTCAGAAGGAAAAGGAAAGTCAGAGGGTGCAAAAGGGAGTAGCAAGGCAAGCAGAGGACCGGACAGCCTGTTTTCAGAGAACAGGCTGAAAGAACAGGGAGCTTATATCAAAAGGCAAATACTGAGAAGAAAAATGATAGCAGTTTCCAAACATAAGGCAGTGGCAAAAAAAGGGGGGCAGGATACTATTTTGTCCTCTATACCTGCTGTGGAGAGGAAAAGAAATGAACTTGCATTGCAGTTAGACTTAGGTTAACATTAAAGCTTTTAAATTGTAAGAATAGTGAGGTAATAGAATGAATAGGGTTACATAACTGAGATGAGATCATATTTAAAATCATGCTAGATAAATTTGGAATGATTTAGATGTAACAGACTAATTCAGAGCAAGAAAATGGATTGGATGCCTTTTTTTGATGTCTCTTCTAGCCTATGATCTATGATACTATAATCATAAACTTTAATTTCCATCTCTGGAATCACTACCCATATTAATTTATCAAGCTCCACCTTGCAATAATTAATGGTTCCTTGTCCTCACTCCCCTATTTTAAAGGTCATGCCAGAATCCTTTGATGTCAGAAACCTTGTTCTAATTTACAATGTAAATTCATTCATAACCAATTAATATCCATTTGATCTTACGGAAGGTTCAATTTAAATAAATCTTCTTCCTGCCTTGTACTAATTCCTGAAATATATTTTATAAATAGAAATATATCCTCTTTCTTAGTCTTCATTTAACTATGATGTATGTCTCAGATACCAAAAGAAGTCAAGCTCTAGTACCACAGAATTCCTTGCAAGCCAGTTTTCTTACTCTTGGGTCATGACAGCTATACAACCCCTGGAGGAAGCCTTCATTCAAAGTTAGCTTCTCACAGCAGTTTTTGATGAAGACATATTTTTGTTAGAGAATCCTTACACAGAAAATAACAAACAAAGGGATATACTTATAAATATAATAGTAGATATAAATATATTTACTATTTTAAATGGGTTTCAAAGCCAAATTTAGCATTCCTCCTGCTCCTATGATGCAAAGAGGTTGTATAGTTCTCCTAACAAGAAAGCATGAGAATTCTTTTTTCGTGGGATATCTCCTAATATATCCCAATTAACAGGGATTACACAATTACCTCAAAGGCCAGATATTGATGGCATGAAACAAGCCAGACTGAAAGAGCTGAGCTCCTCATGCCAGAATATGAATAAATCCCAGACTTGCCCACCTCGGGAAATGGAAGTTCAAAAGGGATTCTAAACTATCATCTCAGCTCTTCTGCCAAAAATAATAGTTCGAATGATATCTGAATTTTTCTCTAGGATAAATGGACATGCTCCACTGAGATCAATGGAACTGGTCCCATTATATGTGCAGTACATTTGACTGTATATGTTAAAAAAAAAAAGCAACTTTCCCATCCTCTCCTTCAACTCTCTCCATTATAAAATTTGATGTCAATTAATTTATATGTTATAAAATCGTATAATCTATTTTTTCTTCTATTTTGGAAATGATCTACAATAACTAGTTTGGTTACTTAATTATACAAGACTGCACATGACAAAATCTAAATTGCAGAAGTTAAAATACATTTTTTACATATTCAAAGTACGATATTCTATTTCGTATTACACTTTATATTTTTACAGTGAGGGTAGGAAAATAACCACTTATTTACAAACTGATGCCTTGTAAGTCTAGGTCTGTCTTTCCAGATCTAAACTTACAAAATTGAGATATCTTTCACATCCAAACATATGTATAAAGTTTCTAATGATTCTTAAGAAGCACGTGCATGTCGCAGAAAGCAGGATTTGCCTTCAGGGGACATGACTCATCTTGTACTTTCGTTTGTATAAACATTATCTGAATCAAATAATGCACCTTTAGTGAAAATACAGCCTGAGAAGAGAATCAAGTTTCAAGCCTTGTGCCGCACAACCTCAGAATCTAGTTCTGGAAATGACTTCTCAGTTGGCTTACAGAGATTAATATTTAAGCACCCTAATTAAAGAGCCTTGTCTCCTGCATTGGTTGCCAATGGTTACTTCCTACATATGTCTCTGTTAAGTTGCCAATATTCCAATTTGTTTTGAATTAGAACAAATACTCAGAAACACAAGAGCAACGGGCTGCTAAGCTAAGCCAGGTAGTAACGAACCATGAATCTCTTGGCATTAGGAATGAGAATTTCCAACATTAATGTTTAGCAATGGGAATGATGCCACTGCTGGCATTTTAAATTAAAGCATCTTAACAAAATTGTCTTAAATCACTTAGAATGAACTTGAATTAGTATCTGAGATAATTCAGGAATCATTGGTGACAATGCCTTCATTCAGAGTTTACATATGAGTGGCTGCTTAGAAATCTCATAAAAAAATAACTGAAATCTAGACTGAAAGTAATAAGCTGTGAATTTACTTTTCAAAATGCTACTTTTCAAATCCACTGGAAATGCATTGCAACACTTCAGAAACAAATACATCTTCATGAAAATGTGAAACAGCTTCATGAAAATGAAATCAGTTTGTTGAAAGGAGGGCTTGTAAGCTAAGTGGCAGCATACACACATGTAGAGAATACTGTGATCTCTTCAGAACTGGGAGACAGTCAGTGGAAGAAACTCATTCAGCACTTGTGATATCATTCAAACCCAATCCTTCTGGCAGGTTCTCCATCTGTAGTCACTCCTATTAGAATACCCATCCAGAATTTATTAAAACATGTCAGTTCATTTATATTAGTTATAGAGATGGACAAATTCTAGAGTACCATGTGCTGTTTGTGTATGTGCATCTATGTGGCTGTGCTCATCATGCCATGAGGAAGATCTCCAGTACTCAAAGATCAAACAAACAGCAGAGCACGAGATTAACACAATTCCCCAGTCTGCAGATGCTGGGTGATACACATGGAGAGGCAGCAGGGAGCAGCTGGACATCTTCTCACAGCATGCCGAGTGCTATCAGGGTAACAGTTAGCTCAGAACTGCTGCAAAGTACTCTCCTAATGACTATCCCGCTTCCAGTACGTAAACTAGTTCATAGGGACTTGGTAGATCATCACCATAACCCATGAAAGAGAAAATTAGCTCTGTTTTCTGCCCTCTGGTTCCTGAATAAGAGGAGGAGGAGGAGGAAGGAGGGCAGAGTATGACGGATTCTGCAAGATGCCCCAGTCCTGGCTGCTGGAAGCAGGCGAGGGCTCCTCTTCCTGCTCCCTGGAGCACGGCATCCTATTCCACAGTCAGAAATGGCTGAGACAGTAACAGAGTAGCTGAGAGGCCCCAGAGGAATTTTTTAAGTCTTCATAATATAAAATTGAACCATATTCTGAATTTCTGAAGAAGTCTTGAATGTCATAAAGCAAAAAAGATCATTTAACTAAAGATTTTAGGAGCTAGCAGTGTTACAGCTTTTACGAGAGAATGAATAACAATAATTATCAGAGGTTGTATTAACAATAATTACCAGAGGCTGTCTACTCTTTTAGACTGCCATTTTTTTCAGATTTCTTATTTTTCCTAAGAGTATCATTTCACCTGTTTAGAAATAGGAATAATAGACACTTTAATAAAGATATTAAAAGCTATCCAATGTTACTGAAGTTTTCAGAAATGTCTTTCTATTCTCAGCAGAAACATGACTCTGTAAGCATGTACTACATTAGTCAGCACTGGATAAGTTTCTTACTTTGACCACAAGTAAACACAAGAAGCTTTTTCCTCCTTTCAAGTCAGCAGAAGGAAGTCAGTATGACAGGAAGATCAGCAAGTCAGTCGTCTGCAGTGACGCATTAACAGAGTTAATCCTGCGTTTAGAAATGGCCTGCACCAACCCATCCCTTCAAGCTCACAGAAATAAGGAATACTAAAGAAATTATTTTATTAATGAAAATGCAAATCCTATTCATTGAACCTCTAACTTGGGAGTATGGTGGTCTGGGATATCTGCTCTGAAGAGTTCAGAAAAGCAGAACCAGAGAAGCTAGACAAAGTAAAGAAAAAGTCTCCAGAACCTCTAGAACCCACAGACCTTTGCACAAGCTCCTGGTCCAGGCCCCACGCTGAAAGGCAGCAGTCACAGAGACTTGTTGCTGTCCAGCACCTTGTGACTGGACTTTGTGTGTGATGGCTGTCATTCCTCTTACTGCTGCTCCTCTTCGCTCAATTACTTAATACATAAAAATATATATTGAATATTACGCAATATATATATATACAGACAGCTATACATGAAAATCAAGATTCTACTTCACTATTGATCTTGTTTATAGTCTTGTTTTGTTGTCTCTGTATTAAAACTATATTTATATTCCTTCTGTATTTCTCCTTTTTCTTCTTTTGCATATCATCATTGCATCATTAAAATCATTGTTGATATTATGTCCTTTTTCCATACCAAAGAAAAAGGACATTCACTTTTATCCTGCAAACCATTGCAATTTTTTAGCCAATAAAGATGAAATCCACCTTTCTTATAACCTGGCAACCTCTCTGACATTTGACTCAATTTTTATTACAGGTCGCAAGAGGACGTACATTAAACTTTTGAATGATAGCAGGGATTATGTATCTGACTCCTTGAAATTAAATTTTCCAAGGTAAAGGTATTAAAAGAGGGAACAAAAGATCGTCAGTATCGCCTCTTACCATGTCCCCCAAAAGACAGACACAGTAGTTTTTTCTCCTGTAGAAAGAAAATTATACCCAGAAAAATACAGGAGCAATTTGGTCATGTTTATTCACTCTAGGAAAATGAAATAATGACATTTCTCAGACAAAGTTCAAGAAACTAGAGCTATGTTGAAGTTTTCTTTCTAGTGAGTATTTTTTTATAATTAAAATAGATGTCTTTATATACGTGAAGTTTGTTAGAATCAACTTGCAAATGTTTAGAGCATTCAAGCCTGAAAACTTGCATTTACATCTATCAGCAGTTATAAAAATTAAACAGAGGATGTCTATGAAGTATCTTATTAACATTTATTTCCATTTCATCTAAATTGAAACAACCATCCAACATTTATTTTATAATTTAGAAGTCATTCCTTTCCGAACACAGCGTATATTAAGCAAGCGGTTGCGGTAAGCCAGTGGTAATAGCAAGCTGCCGATGGTGTCAGCTCTGCCACCTGAAGACTGAAAGCTCGCTCAGTCTCGAGTATTTCTGGAAGCAGGTCTCAAGGGCCATCGGGCTGCTTCCTAGGCCACTCTGACCCAGGAACTGGACCTGCTAAAAGCACAGAAAGGCCATTCCCAGTTTGACCGCACTGCCAGGGCAAGTCCCCCACTAGTTTTGCTGCCGGTTGTCCCGGAGAGTTGTTAGTGAAGGTTTTTCCATAATAACTAGCAGCTGAATTTTCCCTCTCCTGGTAAGATGATTAGCAATAAAAAAAAGACGGAGTATACAACCTGTGTTTTTAAAAAGCAGCCTCTACTATCTTTAGATAAACTATATTAACAAATCCTGGCTGCTCCAGGGCACCTAATAAACGCATGTAAAAGAACACAAGAAATAAATATCTACCAAACAACTGCAGCATCATCTCTGGTGGAAGAACAGCACAACATCCTCTCACCATGGTCCCGACTGTGAGGGAAATTGCCCAGGCTCCCACCAACGCAATCAATTCCTTTCACAGCTGGCAATGCCTGCAAATTGCTCTCCAAAGGAGAAGGAGCTTCACTCTGCCAAATTTTAAAGAGGCAGGGAAAAGGGATGAGGCCTTTCAGAACAGCAATGATACCCTATACAAAATTCATACTTAATAGACTATTAGCATTTGTGGTTTATATCTGACAGAAAAACACACTAAATAAGTATGTTTATTCCTTTTTTTATTTTTTTTTTCCCTACAGTGTACCTAGCTGCTCTCCCTAGTTTATTTGAGGATGGTTTGGAATTGTAAGTTCTCCTTAAGAAACAAGGAAATTGTTTTGCACAACAGCACAGACATGGAAAGATCCATTTTAAAGAGCAACAGCTGTTTTAAACAAACATCACCCACAACCGTCCAGCTGACAAAAGCCAGCTGCCTCCATCAAAGGTGACACCTTTTTGTAACCTTCTCTCCCTGCGGCATGCCCAGTCCTGCTCAGCTGTGGATCAATTACGAGGTACTTCTGCACACACTGAATTTAACATGATTGGCATTACTCTTGATTTAAAGCTGTAGTGGTAAGCCACTGTTTTTTGTGGACAAAGTCTCTGTTCCTGGTTTACACCGAGAAGCACAATGAGAAGTTTATTCCTGTGTTTCTCCTCATAGTGATTTCTTAGAAGATCCTGAAAAATATCTGTCTCACCAGTGGCACGTGGCAGAAAAGACGTATTGTGCTCTTGTTTTGGTTTTGAGAGTCGTGGTTTTTTTCCCCAATATGAACAACAAATAATTTGTATTTTGGATCCCAGGAGGGTCCAAACCAAAGATTAAAAAACAGGCCACCACTGTTATTTCTGTTCAGATTCACATCCACATAGGAGGATGAAAAAAATGACTGAAGAAAACATATACTACCCTACATAATAACTATATCCAGGTTGATAATAAATATATCTATATAGAGAGATAGAAAAGGATCAGGACTCTTGGTGTGGTCTCATTTTTCGCTGGCTGCCACGCATATGCTGGCAATCCAGCAGTGGCACCACACAGACCTCGAGAAGCTCATCCCGTCCCTGTGACACAAAATTCTATTAACTTCTGAGATGAAGGCATATTAAGAGCTTTGCTCTCTTTTGCCTAGGGGATCTTAGTCTTTAGGGTTTCTAGCAACAACATCAGGAAATTATTGCATATTCATAGCACCTCCCTAGCCATCAAAGATTGGGAAGCTGCTGGTTCTCAACAGAAACACATGGCAGGGGCTCTGACAGGCTTTGACATTGCTTCTGAATACGATTCAGAACACAGTTAGTAATTACCCATTTTTCAGATGTTCAACATGTGAAACATTTGTTTATTTTTCCGTGCAGGGGTGAGAAACACAAGGAACTTCACAGACTTGCTTACCCTTATGAAGAGGAGGATAACAGAGGCAAGGAAAGCTAGCAAACAAGAAATAATGAAATTGTTTTTTTAGTGTGGATGAGTACTACGTAATATTTTGTGGGATTCAGTAATTTCCAAACTGCAAAAATGTTCTATGATTAATTAGAAATAGCCTGGTTTCTCTCAGAAGTGAGGTCCACACATCACTGTGTGTGTTCTGATTGTGCTATCAAGAGTTATTCTAGCTGCTCTATAATTTCGACCAACATAAAATTCCATATTAAATAATTTCTTTATAGTCTAAATAGCATAACATTTTAGAAGCTGATCAAAATTAATTTATCAATAAGGCTGACCATATATATACATATTTTAGTTTTATAGAAAGAGGAAAAATTGCTCGGAAAATCTGGTGAACATTAATGTTGTCTGCTATTTGAAAAAAAAAGCTGACATGAAAATATTGATAGGGTAGCACACAGAAGTTCATTAAAGTTTTCCATCCCATTGACTGCCAAAATCAGTCCCCCTCAATTTTACCATATTTACAGAGATAATCTACAATGCATCAGACGGTACTTCAACAGTGTCATCCAGACATCTAGACAGTATTTGCTGTCCCTTAGACACTGCAATGTACCTGACAGCCTGCTGAAGAATGCCCATTCATCACACCTAAAAGAGGAGTTTCTGCAGGTAGAATTATTAAAGAGAGTTTAAAAACGATGGCAATCATGCAAAAATCTTTAACTTCAAAGTTCCATGATCACCTCTTCTGGCAAAACTTGTGGCATCTGTTCTGATGCTAGATTTGCTGCGTCACTGTGCCACACATGAGAAATGTGATTACAAACAGCTAAGAGTTCCCATTTCAAGCTCATTTCTCATGCTCATGTGGTGGGTCAGGGTGAGGGAGTCTACAGCTTCTTTGACAACCAATTTGCTTATAACTCAGAAACCAAAACCATCAAAAAGGGACTTCACTCGATTCGGTTTATTTATTGTATTACAAAGTGACAATGGCTTCTGTAATATTCAGGATGTAGGTTCACACCAGTTACACGTAAAGCATTACCTATACTGTTACTCTAAAAGAGTTACAAAAGACCATATTTTTGTAATACAGAAAAGTAGGGCATTATTACTATTCTAAGCTTCAAACGGATTCCTACTTAGCAAACACAACTGCTCGCATATTTCTTGGTGATCCATGCACATCAGCAAGCTACATTGAAGAGGCATCAGTAAGGGCTAGACATTCATTTATTGGCCCTGTTCTATAAGGTCTAGCACACGTGAAAAAGCAGGGGTGGAGGACAGAATTAAGAACTGAGGAAATTACAATTTCCAGTTAGGCATTTCCCATTCTTGAGAGGATAAGGAGAGGGCAGCAATCTTTGCCTGGTGAAGTGAATATCCTTACCCCAGCCCTGTGAAAGTTCACTGCCATACAAAGGGACTGAAATTCAGCTCAATGCACTCTAAATTTGGCCCTTGAGCAATCTCCTCTGGCAAATCCAACAGCAACGATCACTGGGACAGCACTTTGCATGTGCCAGTGAACCAGTGGTCAGGCTTGGCTTTGCCCTCTCCTATCAAATCATCGGGTGGTCTCTGCCGGTCTGCATGCAGGAGTCTTTCCTCAGTAAAGGCAAAAGTTACCTACTCCATCAAACACAGGCAAGCAGTTTCAAACGCCAAGGCTGCTGTAGTAACTTGGTGTGTTTTGTTTAAACACGGCTAGTTTACAGTCAGAATATCTCTATACTTTACTAGTCACATCCGTGATTGACTGCTGACACACACAAATTATATATTTCTGTTCAAAATTCATGAAATTGAGTTTTATTGGTAAAAATACCCTGCTTCAGTTATCCCAGACAGGTGTTATATTGTTCATGCAAAAAATCACCAAATGTGGAAGAGCAGTGCCAGTTTTCAAGCTTAAAGAGGAGGGACAGAGAAAAGCCTATTGCTGGCAGTGGAACGTCTCTTCTTTCCTTCACCTGAATGGCGTTCCCTTCAGCTTAGCACTGCAGGATGGCCATCTCTCTAGCCATTCTTGCAGAGGGCTCAATGTGGAGAGTTCATGAAAGGCAAATATTTAGTTTAGATCACCAAATGCAGAAGAAAAATGCATCTGCTACATGATACAGGTATACATTCAAAATAAATAAATGTAAACACATATGGACTTTGGAGAGAAATAAACTCCGGGGTTTGTAACATAAAGGTTGTCTTCTCATTCTTGCACCATCACACAAGCAGACCATACACCTTCTTAATTCTGAAGACATTAAATTAACAAAAAAAAAAAAGATTTCTTACTCTGATTTGAAGTGCCTTCCTTTCCTCCTCAGCAGGGATAAAACATTTTGCAGTTTCAGATGAGGAGGACATAGGTCAAAATGAAAGATATACAGGGATCGAAAACTATAGTTTTATAAAAATACTATAAAAGGTTATTCTCTTGGTAAATAAATGAGATCAAATTCAGATTAATTTAAGACTGCAGCTCAGTATAGTGAAACAAAATTGAAACCTGTGGTCAAATGACCTGTTTTACATGATAAACATCATACAACACGGGTTAGAACACTTTCATTATTCAATGTATAAAGTTGTTTTTACAATTAAGATTTCTAAGTACTGACATCCACTGAAATCAAAGGCCAACTTCTACCAATGTTTTGTATTTTTAGTCAGGATTATTCTACTAGCATACAATGGAAGACATTTTTTCTGGAGCTCATTATTTCTTATTCCTTTCTCTGATATTCTTGCCACAAGTCCTCTTTAAGCACAGGGACAGCTGGCTCTCAGATTTTAATGCTATTTGTGGTAATCCCAGTAAATATCATCACCTCTTAACTTATAATGTAGGCATAGAGTATCAGTTAAGCTTTCTACTACAGTAGCACAGTAAGGTTTTCTGTGTGTCTGTGTGAGTTTCCCCTCTAAAGCTCTTTTATAATTTAGTAATAACAAAATTATGCCTGAATGACACTTCATACTGAAGAGCATTTTATTTAATTTTATTTATGAATTAAAACCAGTAAGTCAGAAGACAAAGTCAGTTCAGGCTAAAGGACTGAAAATAAAACCTCTCTCTCTTTCTCTTTTTCTCCTCAAGTGCATAATTCAAAGATAATTCTGACTTCTTTTTGAACTGAGATGGAAAATTTCCATTAATATAGGCTAGAAATGGGATATAAAATCAAGAAGACACCCAGCTCTGAGTATATACAAAGGGGTCTCCTCAGGCACAGCAGTGCTCTATGCATAGCTTTAGTGCAACTTTCCACTCATACCCGAGATGTCCTGTAGCATCTGCATGTGGCTCACAGATACGACCCAAGAGCTATGAGACACCAGTTCCTGTAATGCTGATGATCAGACAGGAGATCCTGGAACATTCAAATGACACTAAACTTCAATATTCAAGCAACTAGAGCACTGGGTTTTTAAACTATCACTACAAATCAATAAGAGATTTCATTAATTCAGTCAGTGGAGTTTGGAAACCAATTCTATTCACTTTGAAGTAGACATCTAGTTGCCCCTCAGTCCTACCATGGATGTCTTTAAAAAAATCACTCAAGCCAAACATTGTTTCAGCAATCAAACAGCCACTGTTGTTTCACAGTTAAGTTGGCACAAATTACATTATTGCCTCTTCCCTGGTGATTCTCAGGTAAAATATACTCAAACATATTCTTGTTTGCCATCCCAATTAAAAATGCATGTCAATCAGGTAAGTACTCATTTTCTTCCCAGGGGAATTACTACAGACAAAAGGGAACTCAGTGTTCATCAGCAGAATTCTGCATCAAGCTTTAGTGCCTCAAAGGGTAAGCAATAAGCAGCTGGATATTGCCCTGGGTTATTCCTCACTCCCTTACGTTGTTTCTACATTTTAGTACATATCAGAGGTGCAAATTTGATGTGAATCTCCTAATCATTTCCACTAAGACGCTTTGTTTCATGTTTCAGAGCAGTTTAAGAATGAACAAAGCATGTTGCTTTCAGGTAAAGCTCAACTAAGGCACGTCCTGAGAATGCCCCCATGCCACCTCAGCCACTAACACACTTTCGGTCCCTGTGAACAGCCTAGAGCCAGTAATACACACTGAAATGCAAACAGTACATTTCATAGCAAGTCCTTGGGTGTTCTGCTGGGCAGACTTGCTCCTGTTGAGCTGCAGGGCTTCCTAACAAAGGCACAGCCTCAGAGCTCCCCACTGACCACACAGTGCCACCCGCAGCTTGAGCAACTTCAGAAACACAGACTGTCCTGAACAAAATGAGTACCAAGCCAGGGCACGAGGACGGGGATGCCGACTTGCCAGCGCCTGCGTGCTGCAATAAGAGGAGAAATCGCCAGTGAGAGTAGGGAAATTGCTTCAAAGCACTCGAAAAGACTACATCATAAAACGAGGTTGATTTCCAACAATCAAGAAGCAAATAAATTACCTAGCACTGCCAAGCACAAGGGTTTGTTTTCTTTCATCTTTTGTTTTATCCTATGAGAAACCTCAGAGACCTAAAAACTGGTGATAGTAACACATTAGCTAAGTTGCCCACTGCTTGGGCAACTGGAACATCCTAAACATTCTACAATCATGAAATGTTTAGCCAGTAAATTGCACTATAAAAATATATTTTCAAAAAGGGTCAACCTCAATAAGTTACTCTCATGTAGCAACTTCAGTGTCGTATCTTTTTCAATTGAAAACTTAATATACCTTTAAAAAAAATCAAAACTACTTCATTTGGCAAAGGAAATTCAAAAGGAAATTTCTTACAGAATACAGTCTACTTTCTCGTAACTATGTTGTTTTGCAAAGCATGAAAAATATTTTTTAATAAGAATATGGAGATAGATTCACAATAGGTATATACAGTGAACGAAATGACAGTTATGAAAGCTGTAGGTTTGAAACAATGGATTATTTAAATTTAAACACCATAAAGGATATTTAAATATATGTATAAAATGAAAAAGTGATGGTCATACATGATTCTCAAATGTGTTGGCAAAAGCTCTGGGAACTCAGTATTTCTCAGATCTGAGCAGGATAGTAAATATGGATTTAGATCTGAAAATAGAAACCTCTAAACGTCCTTCCTTCTCAGTGATATTCCTTCCTGCAGTACCTAAATCTGTCATGAAGGGTCAATGTATCAAACATATTATGTAAAGATTTTGTAATTTCAGTTAACATCCCCCCTTTGTCCTTATGTAATTTTTTTTTCTGAGAATTGCTGAAGTTTTTTCTGTAAATATTAAGATTTATAAGACCCAGGAATTAGTAAATTCCACCTTTCACAGATGGAGCTGATACAGAGTCGAAGTAACTCAAATTTACAGCTTTTCTGAAATCTTTCTGCCCCAGAAAAGAAGGCAGTAACTCTTATTTACTTTGGCAAATGACTGTGTCCTAAATGAACACTGCTGCATTTTGAAGGCATCTTATTGCTATAATATTTAACAGGAAAGAGAAAGGAACTATTACTTTTTTCCTGAATCAGATTTCAGGGATATGTGTCACGTCCAAAACAATATTAATACTATGGTGACACTGGAGCTGAGGGTGACTTCCATTTCAAACATTAAAAAAATGAATTCAACCATATTTTTTAAAAAAATACAGGCTGAATGATGAACATAAAGGGAGCCCTTTACATATAAATTTAAATAAAAATTCACTGAATTTGCTGTATTTTGAAAGATACCAAGAGAAGAAAATCTTTCCCTCATATAGTACAAATATGATGAGAAGAAGAAAACTGTTTCTACATTGTTTGGCTGTTCAGAGAGAACAGAAAGAGAGGATGTCTGTGAAGACGGAATAGCTTAAACACTATTCCAGAGGAAATCACCCAAAGGAATGCTATAACCCACTGGAAGCAAAAGAGAATTTGATTTCTTCAAGAAATGGGTATTCTGTTGGGATCATTAACCGATATCAGCAACACATGGCATATCCACATTGCCAGCTGTGATGCTGCCACGTCCACAACTGGGGACAAACAAAAAGTTACAAATAGTCCCCGTTCCCATATTGCTAATGACCAGCAGTGAGACCACTGCCTGTAAGCACAATCTGTGCTTTATATGCAGCACCAAATGATGCTTATTACCTTCCCTCTAAGCATCCCTGGCTCTAATTCAGGCCAGGATACTTCTCTGGGGAGGGAGCAGAGAGGCACTTCCTACTTCCTTTCAGTGCAAGCAGTAGAAGTTGACATCTGCTCTTAGGGAAGCAAGTGTACTCCTTTCCCTCAAAGAACAGGAGTGGCTCCAGCAGCACTTCTGGAACCCAGAGCGCCAAAGGTGACCAATAATCACACACACACACACACAAAGAAACAAGTTCTTGGGAGTCTTTGAGACACGCCAGGCAGCTGTCTCTGGGAATCAAGCTGCATTCCACTGAACACCAAGGAAGTACAAACTTTTTAAGACTAAGTTTTAGCATTTTTAAAGGGCTTGCATGCACTGTATTTATGAAGCAAATCACCTATAACAGCTGTTACTAATAGCAGTTGATAGCAGTTGCTGCTACCACACACAAGCAATAACATCACATCTTAGCTTTCTGAGATACATCCTTTTTGTTTCCTCAAAAGATATTCCTCAACAAAATAATCCCAAATACATGGGAATACATATATTAAATTTATGCATATTTATGTACACACATGTGGACCAGCACCTGGAAATAACAGTCCCTCATAAAATGTACCCATAAATTACTTATAGGCATTTTCGGGGGTGATGACATTTAACACAGCTTTTCACAGGCTGACAGTATAAGTGAATTCAGAATCTCTCTGTTTTACAGCCAAAAATGAATGTTTAACTACAAAGAGGCATTCAATTTTTGTTAGCTTTTTTAGAAGGGCTGCTTTGTATTCCCACTCCCAATTCAGAGACAAAGCCTGTGGGTATCATGTCAATACAGATTTTCTGTCTGAACACTTGGACTTCTTTCTTTTACCTGGAATAATGGATAGCTTGATGTCCTGCAATATTAAAATAGAAGTCAGTTGTATGCTTCATCTCATCGGTATGTCCAGAGACTTCAATCCAGTGTGATATTGGGAGGCAGTAAACTCCATCTACTACATTGTTCTGGTCGTAAATACTGCTGCGATCATGATGGGGCCCATTCCCTAGAACAGAAGAAAAGACAATTGCAGGATGTGACTCCGGAAAAGCTTTGAAAGGTTTGCAGGAGACGTGAATTTAGCATTTAAGGCAAGGAATGGTGGTGGGAACCTGCTCAGACTACACTTCTCAGAACACGTCAACGGCTGAAATAGTTGGAACAGAATCTCATTGCCACAAAATAAATATCTAGCACTAAAACCAACTACTGGAAATTATTTTGAAGGCATTAAAGCTGTACAAGATTCCCGAACCATGAACAGCAGCACTTATAATTTCAGGAATAATTAATTTCATTTAAGTTCCTCATTCACCCTCTGATGATTTTTGACCTTATGATTACACATTTCTGCTTCGTGGCTTCCCACTCTCATCTTTCCGTGCTCCAAGCCTAGCTCTGATCCAGCACGGCTGCACAGCCTCACCTCAGACTCCTGAGGAAGCTGCCAAGCTGTGAGAAGGACCTCCAAAACCACACAGAGCAGAGCCCTGCAAGATGAGAAAGGTGAAACTGCAAACAGGGTTTGTGGTGTCCAGACTTATCAACTAAAGGATTTAAGAAGAAAAACACTAACACAGAAAGGCACAAAACCCTAAAGGAGAAAAATAGGCAGATGGAAGATAGCAACTCAGCTGCAACTAAGGTGTGGTTCAGATCTCCCCCACGTGACAGACAAGACTCTTCCAGTGTCTTACTGGGGACAGCAGGCGCACTAAAGACTAGTGTAGCAACTCACCAAATCCTAACTGTCCCTTGTACACACTAATAGTCCCTTTGGACTCATGAGATGCTTACAGAGTCTCTTCACACACTGCAGAAGTCACCCAAAGATAGGCAGGAGGAGACTGTTTCCACCACAATCCTA
>PTEX01000333.1:439032-449322 GCA_003342815.1 Eudromia elegans | reverse complement strand
CCCCCCCCCCCAGTCTTCTGGTATCTAATTTATTAGCATTTTAATAATTTATTAGCATTTTAATAAATGCTAACAGCAATTATTGGTGATATTATTGAATACAAATTAACTATTACATATAAATATATATGAATAAAATGTGGTGTCAATATTATTTAAAATATTTATTAAAAATAAATATTGACGCTATGCTTCTGAACCATTTGTTGATGAACTATTACATACCTCATGCAAAGGTATTTTAAATAAACATGATGAATAAAATCAGTAATATATCCCAAAGCTACAAAGTATATTGTTACATTTTCATTTCACATTTGAAATTGGTTATATTTTTCTTACCTCTTTTAAACAATAATATTTGAAGAGAGCAGTGTATAGCCACAAATAGAGTAAAAAAAACAGAGTAAATATGATTATGACAGGGGTACATCTTAAATCATAACGATTAGCATTACTGATTTCATACATACGTTTCATCTTTTTTAAGTTATTACTTAACTCTCCTTTTTATTTCAAGAAATAAAAAGTACAGTCACAATCAATTCTTTAAGAAAGACTTAGTCTTTTCTTTAATAAAGTTTTGGTAGTATCAGTAAGGATGGAGGGATCTATTTGATCTGATTTACTTATTTTGTATTTGCAATGTCATTTTTCCACTGTAGTTTCTTCGACATTTCCATTAGGAATTGTTCCAGGGATAAAAAAAATTAGAAATTAAGAGCTTGATTTCAGTTAAGATATTCTTACCGATCAGAACAGAACTGTTTAAAAAAGACTGTTAAGCTAGGGGAAAATGCTTTGCATAGTTTTCCATGTTTGAATGCAGAGAGAGGTTGTTCTGTAGCACATTTGCCATATCATCCACCAGCTGCATTTACCTGCCTGACAGCCGGACTTCCTAAATTCAGGGAAACCTTCAGAGCCACAAATTCCACCTCGCCTCCCGCCCTTCGCTCCCTGACAACCGCCTGCAGCAGCCCTTAGGAGCTGACTGACTTCAGCGTCGTTGTCGCCGCTCATTTTTCACACGTATGAAACACGCTTCACAGCCGTCACGGAAGCGAGTACCACCCACAACCCCGAATACGCAGAGCTATTTTAGAAAGCAGTTGTTAGTTGATTTCTTCATCAGCTCTGGTGACCCTTGGCGGTGGTTCCATCACTTTTTCCCCTCATGGAGACTCTCATGCCGTCTCCAGCCCTGTGCCAGGGAGCTCCTGCTGGTGGGTATCTCGCCTCCCAGTCCCTCTCGTGGGGTCAGCATGAGCCCCTGCTCTTGCCCTCCTACCTCCTTCGCCAGCACCCCCCCTCTTCTCTCTTCACCTCTCTTCGTACCTGCTGGTAACGGCCCTGCAGAACTGCCACCATCACGGTGCCCTGACTTCCCCATTTCCAAATTATTCTTGAGGTATGTGTACTTCCATCATCCATCAGTTTTATTGTCCACCCTCCATTTCTTTCTTTTTTTTTTTTTTTTCAGCCTTAATTCCTATGGCTTTTTTTCTCCCTTCATTCGCTTTCACCTTTTCAAATACTGTCAAGCTCCTTGCTTGATAATCTTTTCACTTTCACCAATCTTTTCACATTCACCATCACTCATTTGCTATAGCAACAGATCCACAACCACCCAGGAATCTAAGGCCACAACTAAAATGCCACTAGGCGTTTGCTTCATTTATTCCCTCTCAATTTTTTTACTTGAAAACATCTTTCTCCAATCGCTGTTTGTCACTGCTCACTTTTCTGCACCAATTCCATTAGCAAGACGGTGAGCTGCGCAGGGTACAAGCTATAGGCAGTGACCAACAAAATAACCAAATTAAAGACCATTGCTTCCTCGCTGCCCATGCAGCCCAGTTTTGGCATCTAAAGCTCCAAAAGGCCTCATTGACCATCCTGATTGTGCTGGGCAACCATGTCCATCAGGGTACATCTACATCCCTGAGGGACACAGCACAGGGGGAGACTGCCACATTATGGTCCCAGCACTACGAGTCCACACCACGTCTTTACCAGCACCAAAGCCTGCACTACTTTCCAGCCCTACACACACACAACCCCCATACATGGAGACTTGACCATTAGAAGACCTTGCATCCCAGGCCTTGCATCTAGACTTTGGGTGCTCTAGACTTGGATCTGCTAGGAGGGAAACAGCTTTAGGCATGCCCTTCCTGAATTTTATTTTTCTGTACTCAAAAAAATAGTGTGTAGTCTCAGAGATTTGGGGGAGTTTTAGCAGTATCTCAGTATTTCAGTTTTTCCCCTCCTGTAGCCAGTAGTAAAGCAAAAAGATGAAATCGACTTTCCACTCACTCATCTTTGGGGAAAAGAAAGCAAATACAGGTGCACTTTGAGAAAGGGCAATACACAGCAGGAAGGACATGTTTTTACAGCCCAGACCACGTTTAAATTAATGTTTTTCTTGATCTTGTTTTTATTGATTTTTTCCAAGTGTAAAAATACTAGTTTAATTATTTATTTTGAGGAAGTAAACACAAAACCCATTTGAAAACACGTAAAACTTAGCCATAAAGATAGTTGAGTTAAATATCTGTACAATCCTGAATCATCTTTACACCTTTTTAACCAGGCATGGGACATCAGTGATTAAAGAACAAAAGGAACATGGAAGCGTTTACAAGATACAGGTGCTACACCGTAGTACTCTTTCCTCTTCAATGAGGTCCAGAACTACTTTGTTTAAATTCTGTCTTTCTAACTCTTCACAGCAAAAATACTTATCTCTGAAAGGGAAATTTAAACATAAGTTTCTAGAGGCTAAATTAAAAGCCTCTCTGCTTTTGCAGTCTCCTTGTTGCTCTTAGCTGTTCAGTGGAGTTCACAGATGTAAAGAATTGCTCAAGAATAAAGCAATCAGCAGCCTTGCGTACAGCTCAAGCTTCACACACAGTGCCCTCTCCAAACCTGCATGACTGCACACATGGCCCCCAGGTCGAGGAGACCAAAGAACGATCAAAGAGCCGGACGAGGGAACTGGCTGAGCAAACAAACAAGTTTACAACCAAACACCTCCATGCAACTGAAAATGGCACTGGCAAAAGATTGAGACAGGAACAAAACAAAGGAAAAACAGATGAAGATACAGCAAGCAAGCAAAAAAGTTGTCCAAAGATAAAGGACTGGAAGAAGATAAGCAGGAACAAGATGATCATATGAAATTTGAACTAACTACGTGCAGGAACAGGGTGCATAGGAAAACCTGCAGTAACTATTTTATTACAGCTGTTCTGCAGAGATAAAAAGAAGAAAAAATACAGTTTAAGTCGACAGCTTGTCAACTATAACTCATTGTGACACAACGCATGCTGAGGGGCTGCAGAGATGCTCTGCACGGCGCTCTGGCCTTAGCCAGTGCCCAAGCTGCCGGCCTACCTCTTCCAAACCTGCAATGCCCAACAGGGGCACGGTGCATTTTTTAAATCATCATTAGTTCTGAAAAACCACAGGGCTACTTAAATCACTGAATATGCACGGTAGCTACAGTGGCAACCTACAAATCCAAACAGAGCAGTCAGATGAAAGCCTCTCATTTTCCAATCATACTCATTCTTATCACCCTTGTCATAAATTTCCCATGAACCCAGCAGGCCTTATCCATGTTGAATCAGCCTTTAAGTACGCAGAACTATTACAAATACTTGCATTTGAAATATCGAGCCAAGTCCTTTAACAGAAAAATGAACATTCATGCTTATGAGTTCATGCTTAGAAAATCTCCTGGAAAAGCTTAATAGTCCCCTAAGAAATATAAACACTCTGAGAGCGGAGGGGAGGTAAAAAACAAAATACTGTTTGCTTGTTTGCTTTTAATTGTAATAGAATAGCAAAAACTAAAGCAAACAAAGAACTCAATATATGAAAGATTTGAAAGGTAAGGCTATTTACTAGCTTTCTTCTCTTTGCCACTTAGATTAAACAAAAAAGCCTCAAGGTCTACTTTGGACCCAATTCTTTGAATTATTTTCTGCGCTATTGCATGGTGTCATTATCAGACATTGTAATTGGACTGCCACCACTACGCTTACGATATTCAAATTTGCATCAGATTCTGCCATGAAAGTCTCCCTGATGCCTGAAGAGGGAAATTCAGTCTCTGATGCCTTGAAGCAGGCTCTGCTCCTGTCCAATCAGGAATGAATTGCTATTGATTGATCAGAAATAAGATATATGGGAGGCTGAACCTCTCTCGCTGGAATTTAGCTAGGGCAGAGATTTTGACAGGCAGAGTCTGTCACAGAACTCGGGAGTAGAGCCCTGCCTCTCTAAAGCCTGAGCAAACTACGTCCTTGAAGAGTTAAACTTTGCTTCTACTCCTCTGACAAATACTGTCAAATGACACATTTGAATTCTGTATGTCACAAACTAATCCTAACCCATATGCCTAATAAAAATATGATTGCTTTTTAATGCTACTTCTCTGTTGTCTCTAAACTGTCTTTCACATATATTCAGAAAGCAACAGTTAGCTTTCTTAAGTAGATTGACAAATTTCTCAGTTCTGCACTTAGCTCACTAGTTGCTTGTGTGTGCTTGGTTTTCAGAAATGTTTCCTTGCATTTGTCAGACTAAAATAGAAATCCAAGAAAAAAAAAGGCAATTTGAACCACACACTTGCAGATATACAAAGTTTATTTTTTGTCAGTCTTCAGGGAGACTGTTTCAACTTCTCATTTTGTCAAGCTGATATATTATCAAAGAAGTAACTTTTAAGTCTATTAAAGTCCAGTGTGCATTCAAGAGTTTTAGCTTTTGGTCTATTAATATACTCTTAGCAGTAATTTTTTTTCTAGATACTTTAAAATTATCTTTAAAATATAGATTCTATTTATTTATTTATTGCTTATTTTATAACCATCACAGATGAGAAATAAAGATTTGCAAAAGCAGATTTCAAATGACACCCGCTTTATTTCCTTCTCTAGGTCCTCCGTGGCACTGGTGTTTCTCCACAGAAGCTGCTTCTTTTCAGAGAATTTTTAGCCAAACTTCCAGCCTAATGATGTACATTAGGCCAGAGAAAAGCACCTCAAAGGAAATTCAGCTGATGAAAACAAGAGATACTTCTCAGAGAAATGGTGAAGATAAGAATGAAGGAAATGGAGATGATAGATGAGCAGATGATAAAAAAATACAATACTGTCTCTGTATGGCATTGGGGTGTATATTTCTGACTGCTACTTCTCACCATACCAGCGAAAGCTACTAAACAACAGGCAGGAAACAAAATACAGCAAAACACCAACCACGGCAAAATAACCAGTCATACCAGCTACTTTATTAGTGCTCAGTGTCTCTCAGCACTGAGAATAAATTCTTGGTCCACACTGCATGCTGCTATCACTTGAAATGGTGAAGTAAGGGCAGGGAGTGGAAGACAGGAATAACTGTAAATAAAGGGTTTACACACACAAAAAAGGAACATATTTATTGTAATTTTATCCTTAGAAGCACAAATGTCTTAATCATGGTCTCACAGCAGTTAGATACGGCCCCTGATTATTCCTGCTGGAGGGGATGACACATGTGATCAAAATCAAAGGAAATTAATGCACACATGTTTATTTTTATTCTTCTCATTTGCAGTTTCCCAGGCACCTCTTCAGTTTTATAGATCTCAAGCAGTCTGCTCGGTAAGTTGGTTAATGCTGACATATGGGTAGGAAGTAATGAAAAACTTGCTCCCAGACATGCCATAATCCATGTTAAGTGTGTATCTTGAGAGGTTTGAAGAACAACGCAGCAGGAGCTATTATACTTGGAAACGCATTTCTCTGCATTCATTACGGACTTATTGGGTGGTAGATTTCAAAATGCTTCCCTTCTATTCATAATCAAAGTTTCCTTGCATCTGAAAGATATTAAGGCATCTAGCATTTTCCAGGAAGCAATAGGCTTGCACAACCAAAATGTGTATTATACACAATTATTCAAATATCAACATGCAATTACACTTCATGCCTCCACCTAAACATTACCTATTTAAAACCATGGGCTCAGGGGAAGCAAGCAATGTCTGTCTTCAGAAGTGAAACAGATTACACTCAATATTGATGAAATTTGGAAGTGGTTGCAAACGCTTTGAAAACAGCAACTTTCCACAAGTAAAATGGTGACACCTAGTGGGAATACTACTGAGGATCACAATTAAAAGGACTGAACAGAAACACATGGATTCCCTCCTTTTTTCCTGTCCTCCTTTTATTGACAACACTGCTATCTAACTTGGGAAAGGCATAAGAGGTGCATATAAATGACAGAAATATAGCGATGCCTCCAGCCGAACCTCTCTACAATTTTACCCCCACAGAATCTTTACATTGCTCTTCCTGTTTTAGCTCAACCCATAGTATTTTCTATTTGGTTTTATTTTTTCCTATTCAAATGGCACCAAGGTATTAACTTCCCATACTGCTTTCAAAATATCTCCACCGTTAAAGGGAGAAATTGTGCCAGTCTTGCTCTACAGAGATGAGGCCAGGAAGCACTACCATTTAGGTCTCAGAAAGCAGATACATCAGTTATCACCATAGACACGATGCCACATCAAAATTAAACAAATACTTACTTGTTAAAAAGAGAATGTCCTTCCCCTGTTCAAGAATAGATCCTGTGAGAGTCCTGCAACTTTCAGGGGCCTGCCAGACCCACCTGTTTGTGTGTGTGTGTGTGTGTAGGGGGCAAATCACTTGAAAACTGTCCAGCTAGAAGTCAACACAAAAAACAGGGACACAGACCTGCAGACTCTCCAAAGAAGCTGCAGCATCCCTGTCATATCAAAGAGATCTGTGGAGCGGCTGTGTGGCTTTGTAAGCCCAAGAAGCAAGGACTCTCACTACTTATCTATAGAAGGACAACAGTTAAAGCTCCAGCTGTTTCTTTCCCTGTTTGCATGCAAAAAAGGTATGGGACATATACGCTGCTGAAAAGAGCGAGCACATAAATCAATTTATTTAACATGGAGAAAAAAGAAACAAACAAAACCCCCTTCTTGACTAAAACAAGCTAGTCCACTGCCATAGGGCTACTTTTTTCTTTTCATTTCATAGTGAGAAGTAGAAAGTTGCCAGTCCTGGGAAACTGCATTTAAACTACAGAGGAAAGCTAGAAACGTATAGCAAAATGTGTTGTGTCTGCATCAACTATTACTAGAGCTTAAAAGTTTTCATGTGCATTGGTATCACTCATGTTTTCATCCAATTTATGCTCAAGGCACTTGAAAGTCACAAACAAATTTCACTTCTGGTAATATTCCCACTAATTATATCACAGTATTATGAACTGTATTATTGCATAAATTTACCAGCCTTTTTGAACTATCTTCAGAGGTGCACATTATCCAGCAGAAGGCCTGAATTATAACTGACGAGCTCACATGAGCAGGACCAGCAACGATGCAAGGACATTGCTAAATCAAACTAACCCACAGGCTGTGTAACATGGCCATTTTTAAATTGAACTGTGTTGTTTTGGATCCCCAAGGAACCACAGCAAATAAGCAACTCGAACACAGACAAGATACAATTCCTTTTCTCTCCTCTTCTCTCCACCAAACTTTTCATTAATATTATTTTCTTAAGGAATAAAGCTATGCTCACATGCGCAAATTACTAGCAGGCAGGTTGACTGTGCTCCTCAGCTTCAGCTGGCACTGCTGCATCAAACCAATAGCTACGTGACAGGAAGAGGAGCCCACATAAAGGTAGATAAGCTTTTTAAAATAAGACCTTAGATTTGCTTTGTAGTGTATTTTTTGCTCCTCAGAAATTTTCAGATGCAACTTTCTTGTAACTTATCACTTGTACTGTACTCTTATCACTTCAAAATGCAGAGTTTCAGGCACATCTTTAAGATCTCCCTGCTTCTCAATGCAATGTCTTGTAGAGTATCTATGGTGCATTACATACATACATATTACATCATGCATACAAAGGAAAAAAAGGTCTAGATTAATCTCTAAGCAAAAATTCAGAAAAGTGAGTTCAAACACAAGTTCACCCTTGTATTTATTTAGTTTTGACAGTGGCCACAGTACATTTGTACTTTACAAAGTGAAGGAAAATCCATTTCCAAAGAAGTAGGCTACAAAGACATAGAGGATACAGTTCTGAAAAAAAAATAAACAAATAACAAAAATCCCAGATTATTTCATTATGTTTCATAATAGGTGGAACATTCCCAAATCCTGAAGTTTAACATTATCACTATTTTCCACATGTCAAAATCCACCTGAACAACGGCCTTTTCAGCTGAGTTCACAGTGGGTAAGTGAAACAACATTCCTGAATAAACCCTACTTGGAGTCTTCTGCCCCTCGGTGATGCTGTTCCTATAAATGTTGTGACTCAAGAGCTTTAAGTGGCAGCCACTAGATGCAGATCACAACCATCATTGTGGGACAGAGTCTGCAACAACAGATTTAAAAACTTACTCATTCAGAGGCGCAAGATTTTCTCCCTCATCTTGTCCTTTTGGAGAGGCAGACTAGTTTCTGCAAGACTCAGGCCACAGGTCAGGAAATCTCCTGCAGGCCAGACCTTGGTGTGAAGTGTTCTTGTTACCACACCAGCTGATGGAACTCGAAAGCCAGGGAATCCTGGATCCTAAGTTTGACACTTCCAGCCCAAAGAGGCAACACACAGTTTCATCTCCTGTTCCAAATTTTTCCATTCCACTGGAATGCTTTGAGGATTAACTAAATTTATATTTTTAAAAATGTTAAATATAAAAATAACATATATTATTGGTATAAATCTCCCTTAAAGTGTACTTACCAAAATTAGTAATTTTCTTAAATAATGTGTAAGTATCTCACACTGATAATTAGTCAAGACTCCCTCCAGCTGAATATGCCTGCCTCATGTTTGGAGCAAGTAACATTTTGCAATGCCCACTATCCTTCATGACCACATTCTTCAAAACTGAGATGTTTTTGTAACCGTTAAATGTCTCCCAAGCACATTCTTATTCCACACACATAGGGCGGTAAACATCCAATGCATAGCATTTACTTTCCACAAAAGAAAAGTTTTGTTCTTTCTTTTAAAGAAAAACAGTTGTGCTTTTGAACACAACAATTTCCTGAATTACCTATATGAAAAAGGTCATTAAAATCATTGATAGGAGCAGTATCATTTGCAGCTGGTAGATATTCCTGCTTATTTGCTATCTTTCTAACCAAGCACTGAGCTCTAACTGCTGAACATCCACCAAGACAAGAACAAAACTGCGCACATATTCAAACTCTATGATGTAGTTTACTGTTTATTACTCAGTAAACTACATCATTAAGAGCATCCCCAGGAATGAGCAAACACCTTGACACTTATATCCAAACTTCATAGTAACCATAACATCACAGTTGTAAGCTCCTTAAAGGTTTTAAATTACTTTTAAATTACTATATTCTGTGTGCTGAAAGCCTCTTCATGTACCACTATCACCAAAACTTTATGTAGACCTTGGCTCCTTCAAAAAAGCCTCAATTCTGCTTCCTCGGAAAGATGCAAAGATTTTATCTCATAAATTCACTTTTCCTGCATTTCTGCAAAAGAAAAACATTGTTTTATTTAGTGGCTAAAACAAACAGTATACTCTGTCTATTTTAACAGTCACTAGCGTGTGCTTCATAGGGTAAGTTATGCGCTCACAAATAACCTGTTGTCACTGTAGCATAAAAATACAACAACTATAACAGTATCCATTTTCTAGTCTATGCGATGAAAACAGTATTGCATGCATTGTTATAATGGCGAAATGCAACTGTTCTCTGTATATGGATCAGAAAACTCTCTCGGAAGTTTTGTTTTGTTTTCTAAAGGGAATTCTCTCAGCTGTCCTGCTTTCCACCAAGTCTGATCCCTTTCTCAGCGACGAGAGGTAAATGTCGAGCTTGCCTTGGCTCAGCATGCAACCGGCAGAGCGCTTCCCTTTATTCAAGGCACTTAACTACCCTGAAGCAGCCCACGGACACCGGCTGACGTTAACTAACGGCACAGGGCAGGACTAACAACTGAGGCAGCTCCAAGATGCCAACGGCTCCAACCGCCTAGAGGTCTAACCGCTCTCTTCCGATACTCGGGCAGCTCTTACGGCAAAACTTACAGTTAACCGGCCCTAAATGGCCATTCCGACACTCTGGAGAAAGCAAAAAGGCGGAGTTTCCAGCGGCCGCTCCCAAGCGCGGCGCGCTCGCTCCAGGGCCGCAACCGCCCACCGCGCACGCGCAGAGGCGGCGGCCCCGCTCCGCACGCCCCGGGCCCCGGC
>PTEX01000333.1:329170-438682 GCA_003342815.1 Eudromia elegans | reverse complement strand
CGAGGCGAGGCGGGCGGCGGGGAGAGCGCCGAGTGCCGCGCCGCCGCCAGGGGGCCCGGCGCCGCTTCCGGCGGCCGCGGGGAGGGGGAGCCGCCATGGCGGGCGCGGGAGGGAGGCCCGGCCGCCCGCAGGGGCTGGAGCGAGCGGCGGCTCCTCGTCAGGGGCCGGGCCCGGCTGAGGGCGGCGAGCGCGCCGGGTGCGTGCGGCCCGTCACGGGCTTCCTCGGGCCTGGCCTTGCTGGAGGGCCCTGGTGGTTGTGTCTCCCTGCGGACGGGCACCTTGCTGCGCTTGGTAAACCAGAAATGTGAACGAACTGAGGACTGGATTTTTGTTTTTTTTTTAATACCCGTCTGTGAGCATTTTGTTCTGCCTTTCTGACTGTGACTTGGCAAGTTTTATACACAGCAATAAGCAGGACTTGAAAGGAGTGACTGAGAGGGAGGATGCAGTCCAAGCCTTCATAGCACAGGCCTTGTGTGAGTACATCCACTGCAGAAGCAGCTCAGGACAGAAACAGAGGATTACTAATTTTATCTAGGTCAGGCTCTGGGAAAAGGCCTTTCAGTGAGTCGAAAGAAATCCTGCCTCAAAAGCTGGGTTCTTATTTCCTGTGTCGGCGGTGATGACACACTGGAGTCTGTGTACTGCCAAATTTGTTTTTTACGACTGCTTCTTTTACTGGTCCTGGTTGAACTTGTGTAAGCGATACACCAAACTGTGCCAGCCCTAACCAGCACCAGGGGACTCCTGGCCTCCCTCCCTGCGCTGCTGCCAGCACCAGTTCTCACCGCGGCAGTGAGCAAAGCGGTGCAGTTTAATGCTTACCTCATCGGCTGTGGGTAACGGGACCTGTCTCAAGACTGGCCCTTAAAAATCCACCCTTTTACTATAAAACCCTAATTTTAGTAGTAGTTGCGTTACAGAGTGGAACAATAAACGTAATTTTGCGATCCATGTACTACAGTGTTGCAGAACCACAAATACAACTTCTCATGAGGCCCCGCTGAAAGAACGCTGCTGAGATTCTCAGTGCTCATAGAGCTCCCGCTGCTGCACAGTTAACCAGTCAGGAAGGCTGCGCCTTTCTGTGGAGTCCCACCTGCTTTAACACTCTTGCTGTTTACTTAGCTGCCTCCAATTCCTTATACTGCCTCTTGGCATGGAATTGCCCTGGTATTTTCATGAGGTTGGAGATCTGAAAATTACATTTAGGAAACTTGAGCAGAGAAATCTGCTGGCTGAAAATAAAGATACTAATCAAGAAGTTTGGCAGTAGTGTACACAAATCTAAAGGGTTTTTTTCCATAATTGTTCATTTCCTCTGCTGCTTTTCTCCTGGTTTGCGAAGTGGCTACTAGGGAGAGAAATAGCATACAGCTCTCTGAACAATGTGAACACAACTAAAATAACAGTTCAACCTAATACTGTATGTATGTGGTCTGTGTTCATACCACGCATGGTCTTTATTCACTGCAGGCTGTTACAGTGGAGGCCTGTTTGCTGCTTGGCACTGCCTTATCTGTTGTTGCTGTACAAAGATCTCAAATGATACTTCCAAGTAGGGAAATCTGCAGTGAAGACAGAGCTTGAAAAGCAAATCCACACACACAGTTACTGAAAAGACTTGGTCGGAAAAGGGATGATAATTAGCTCTTTTCTCATGCCGATTGCCAGCTTTTGGTGATGTTTGGATTAACTGTGCTTCTTCCTGGATAACCATTTCTTCCCTTGTTTGGTCATTTTCTTTCTTGTAAAGGTATGGAAAAAGTGCTATCACAATTTTCAAATGTTAGCTATAATTATAGAAATGAGAAAGGCAGCGCACTGTACAGCCCCTCTCATAGGGAAAAACACATTTCTGTTACATGGTAAACTGATTTAGATGCATTCATGATCTGAGCCAAATGTTATTTGCTAGAAAATTTAGACAGTCTGTTTCTTTAAAGAGAACAGGCTAAATGTAAAAATAGTCTTAATACAAAGAATTAAAAACTAACACTTTAAGCGGCGTTGTTGATTAATGATCTAGCCTGTGGCCCATGGACCCAAGTTTTCTCATTAAAATCAAAATGATCTTCTCCTGATGGCCATGGCCAAAGTCACTTCTTGTTCTAAGTTGGCAGTACAATAAATAAGAAAGGAAAAATTGAGATTCCATCTTCCTAGTGGGGTGTATAAACAGTTTTAAAAGTAGTTACCACATAAGCACTGCCATTCCCTTTTTATAGTTGTAGGTGATGTTTCGTAGCACAGATAACTCCAAAACACTGCTTTAACTTCTGAGTGTTAGTTTATGTAGTTATATGTGTCTGTTAGGCAGGCTAAGCAACAAAAATTCTGGCCTGACTGAACCTTTTAATAATTGCATTAGACAATTATATTGAAATAATAGGTAGGACACTACAGAAGTTAACTTGAACTTCTATATAACATTTTGTATAGCATTTTTTCCTAAAATTATATAAATAGTTTATTATTTTTAAAAGTTACTAGCCAGCTTAAATATGCAATAATATTACAGCTATAAATGCAGGAATAACTGTTCTAGTAGGTTTTCAAAACCAGTGCTTCTAATAAAAATTCATCTCTGCATCATCCCCAGCCAAAGCGCTTTTGGACCTAGAGAAGGTCTCACAGTATTTCTCCAGAGGGCCCTTTTGATGCCCCATCAACCTCATCAATGTCCAGACACTAGCAGCTACTGCAGGTGAGCCCAGACCACGTCTCCTTTCCTGCCTCCAGCCAACTGACCTGCATGGTTCTCTCAAGAAAGCTCTGCGCCAGCCTGGCGTGTTTCTCATGGAACATCCACACCAGCAAAATAGAGCAGAGGCAAACTTGGAGCTGCTTTCCTAACGTTAACGTTGCACTTCTGCCTGGCACAACGAGAGGCCAAGGATTTACGCAGAAAGATTGTGTAAATTCTTGTAGGAGAGCAAATATTTAATGGTTGTAAAGCAACTTGGCACACTCAACAGAAAAATATGTGTGTAAATTGTTTCTATGCCAGCCTTTTACTTACCAATAGAGTATCAAGATTCTTATTAAATTCCCATCTGAGAAGAGGTACAGCCCTTTTGAAATAAGGAACAGTGTAAACAAAACACTTGACTGTAAGAAATGCCAAAACATTATGCCATCAGTTAGAAGAGTGTAGTTTGACCAAAACTTAATGTGCCATACACCATGTGAACTTTTAAGTGGATGATGTGTTTTTTTATAGAGATTTTTGTGTAGTCCTTTTATGCTTAGCTTGTTGACTTCAGAGTATAAATGACTAAATTACTGATTTTGAATTTAAGAACAGAAATCCCGAATGGTGGTGGCTGTTACACAACAGGCAAATGGATGTCCTTATATTAGCTTCCCAAGCAACCGTTGGAGAGAAAGTGAAACAAGGAGAGTTTGCTCCCAGTGTGCTCTTGAATAACAGATATTGTACTACAACACATCTCTAGCTCTATCTCTCTAACAGGCAATACTAAAAGATACCAACTGCTTTTTTGTGCTTATATGAAAAAATAATCACAACTTAAAGCCCTTTGTATAGATTGGAGGTGGGTCAAGCAATTATGTTCAAAGTGGAGGCAGTGTGTCAAGAGAAGGAAAAACTCAGTTCCAGAAAGCACCCCTGCCTCCTACCCAAGAGACTCACTACATGAAAAATAAGAGATTGTAACATCTGACCAAACAAGTATGGAAGTAATTTGTTGCTCAAATACAAAAGAGTGTATGAGGATCCTGAAAATCTACTGCACTGTGCTCTTTACTTGTATTATGTTGCTATAACACTATATAAAGCCAACCTACTGTTATTTCTTATATTCTTATATTATTTCTTATATATCTTCATATATTTAGCAATTTTTTAGCTGAATACTTTTCATCTTTCTATTAAAAATAACAAAAAAACACACACTGGAGCTTTATTCCAGCTGATTTGCATGTGCTTCAGCAAGCTCCACCGAATCCATTTCTCTGACACACAAATAAGCCTTGCTGAGGAACACATTTCTATTTTCATCCAGCCATAAAGAAACTCTTGAAAATACACTCTGTGGTCCAGGAGGAGTGAGTAAACGGCCCATGAAACAGCAGCCCCGCCGGCTTCCTGGGGCCGGCAGCACCTTGCAGCCAAGAGTCAGGAGATGCTTGAGAGACTAGATCACGGGCAGGACTCCCGCGACTTAATTTAGCACGTGTGTATTGCAGGGCACCATAGTGACCCATTTCCACTGCAGTTGGGTTCCCTGCGGATGCCTTTCTGTTAGTACAGCTTGACCCACGACACGGTCCCACCAGGGAGCCACAATTCACTGCTCAAGAACTGTACGTGGCCCATTAGCCACCAGGTGGCCACCTCTTTTTTCTTCTGTATGTATTCAGGAGGAATGGGATGTCTGGACATGTGCACCTGAAAAGGGATCAGCTGTGTTAATGAACATTATTTCAAGTACAAGAATGTGCCTTTCATTTTAAACACATAAACAATCTCAGTGTGGAGTTGGAGTTGTGTATTACACATCCATCTCAGATTCTCTTGCACAGTTCTGAGCACGTTTGCATTTTGAAATAGCACCATCTTCCTCAGTCCTTATCTTCTGACCTTTACTGCAGTAAAGTTTACTAGAAATTCATATACAGAGCTATTGTCTTGCTCACAGATTCCCTTTTAGCTGTACACATTTAGTCTTACATATGTACACTTACACAGGTATAATATTCCCAAGCCAAGATCATTACAGAAGACTTATCAAAACAAAACAAAACAAGATGCTGTTGCCCAAAGCCTTTCTGAAGCTAGGATACTCCTAAACAGAAAAGGTTTTAGATTCACAGACCTATTCAAAGATGATTAGTAAAATAATTCTATTAGTAATAATAATTCAAGTTCTTGCCCCCCTCCCCAAAAAAAATACAAAAAAAAAAAACCCAAAAAAGTAAGTGAGAGTTTTGGAGAGTATATTTATATGTAAAATGTTGATACCAGTCTCAGACAATATTTCAAGCACTCATGTGCCTGCCATCCTACCAGTCATTTCTCCCATCAGACAGTAGTTCTTTACTGAGCTCTTGTGATAGAACATACTACTATAGCTCGTGTGTTCCACGTTCAGGAGCCTAATCTTGTTGAAAAAAGAACTCTGTAGAGAGTATACATTTATGAATATTTTAAGTTACTAATTACAATTATCCTACTGTTAAGCAAAATGTTTTTAAAGAGGAAGAGGGAAAGGAAATATAGCTATTAGGCTGGCATGATGGCCCTTTCGGATTCACCAGGGCAGCACAGTGATGTACTCGCTGAGGAGCAGTTACGGGATACTGTTTGCGTGCTGATAGATGTTTTCTCTTCATGGCTATCCGCAGGTATATATTTACCATTTGGTTGTGGGATGGGACTAAGCAGGTTAGCACAGTCCATGCTACAGGGTGCTCAAGGCCACTGCGGATGAGGCAGCAATGACAGACTTGCATGCAACCGTATACAGCTGCTGTCTGAAGGAAAAGGGCTTCAGTATCCTTTTATTCTAGGAAAAGCTTTGTATGAACAAGCACAATCAGCCTTACACCTTTTTAGACTTAATACTGAAAAAGCAGGGTCCACTGAGATGCTGTCTCTCCTCTTGGAAGAGCAAAACTAGACTTAGTGTATAACATAATGTCCTCCCTTTGAAGTAGAGTACATAAATCAGAATTGTCACCACCTCTTCACGTGGTGTGGAAAGTTGAACCAATCTGTCTTAACAAATTACATTCTCGGACATTTTTAGAATGGTAAACCTTAGTGGATGTTGGGTTATTTCCTTAAAATTAAAAAGGAACAACACAAAATACTTCACATACGATAGAAAGATTCAATGTGACTTTGGTGAAATCATTCTGATTTGGAAGTCTAAAATTAAGACGTCAAATTATTAGAAATAACAGATATAACAGTGGCCTTTGTTGATTTTATTAAGATGTTAAAGGCCCGCTGGAAATCTGCTTCTCCTTTTCAGCTGTTTAAGCTACATCTTTGGGTATCTAACATCAGTGCAAATTTGCTTCTAAGACTTATAAAAGCAAAACTAATTGATATTTATGAAGCTCTTAAATAGTGGTCTTCAATATATGTGATTCAGGCTAGTATATCTAGAAATTAGGAGAGGAACATGCAGTGAGATATTGTTAGTGAAATGAAAATAAAAGAACAGAAAAGCAGAAAAATGAATAGGACAAAGAAATTGTTCACTCTCTGGACTATGTAGACCTTGAGGGAGGCAAATCACTTTTTCCATTGCTTCTGCAACATCGTGCTTTGTGCTAAGCTCTAAGGATTTCATTAAAATTCACATATAATCAAGTCAGACTTTAGAGGGGCTAATTATACTTCAGTTACAAATGTGGATACTATTTAATTTTATTCTGAACACTCCAATTCTTCTGGTTTTCAGAAGTGCTTGCAAATATTGTATCTTTGTCCTTAGGGACATCACCAACCAGAGAAAAAGAAAAGGGAAAACTACTGAACTGTTACTTGGCAGCTGACTAAGGTTAGGATTAATTGTACATTATCACCTACAACAGCTTATTTCAGACTTCTAGAACAAAACAGTCTCTAATTGAGACATATGCTAAGCACCAGCCAGCATGACCTGGATTATAAGATTACAGGAAGTCAATTGATTCCACTCATTTCTGCACAGACAGCTCTTTTTCCTGGAAACTTGGTATCATCACCATGTGCTCAGGCATGAAAGTGTATAATACATATAATCCCCACAGCTAAACAATGAAAAGACTTTTCTATTGAGACCAAAAGTATGCAAAAATGGTATTAAAAAAAAATAGTAAATCCAGCCGGCATCACCTTTTGCTCAACACTTAAAGATAAGTTGCAGCTAACATTTCCCAGGTAAACAATTTTGTTAATATTTTTGTCCATAGTGCTGGAGAATGAATGTTTTTGTCACAGACTTACTATTCTGCATTTAGTAATATTTGCTTTGCTATTGCATTTGTTTAAACATTATTGCCAGCATAAATTTGAGAAAAACTGAAATATGTTTGATACATTGATCAAACCAAGCATAAAATAGACTCTGCATGAATTTCAAAGAGTTAGTTTTAGTCACATTCACAGTTTTAGCATCTTACTACATTTATTTTAATATGATTACACCCATAGGGAGCGATAAAGTGATTACTTTCTCTCCAACCCAAGTTGCATTATAGATGAGTTTGTCAGAACATCTCCATCACAGCAACTTTAAAGGTCTTTAATATCGACTTTAAGTGGAGTTTTGAAAAATCACTACTTCTGTTGTTAATCCCATTTACACCGATGCAAAAAACCAACAGAGCAGTGCCAAATGCCACAGATGGAAAGAGAAATGACTCAGCAAGCTTGACGAGACACCACATTTGGCAGTGATCCCAGTGAGCCCAGGATGGGCTGCCTCTCTGCTCCTGGTGTACCCCATAGCAATTCCCCTATCAAATTATTGTGGAGTAATGATTCATTAGCAGAATTGTGCTAAATGACCACATCAATTCTCTCAGTGTGTTCCAGCTGTGCACACACGAGCTAACGCTGCCTCCACATCTCGGGTGATTAATGGGTACCTCAGTACATCACATTAACTTGCAATTATAAACCACGCGGCTGCACAGAGCTAGGAGCAGGTGAGTCCCTCACTGTTGATGAGTACCTTACCGTGGACCGTCTGCAGCTGGTAATGTCCTTCATCTTTCTTCGATACCTCCTCGGGGTTATTTTCAGCTTAATCACAACCCTGAAAAACATCTAATTAACACGTTTTATCTCCATGGATGCAGGGAGTCACTCTAAGCTGATGTGCCAAACCAGATGCTGAAGGAAAAAACATCCAAATGTTCTCTCCTGATCTTCACATAACAATCAGTACTTACCCATGACCTGACGCAGCCCTTCTGCTGGCCTTTTGGCCAACTTTTTCCTGGTCTCTGTTAGGCCATCCCAGTTCACTGACTACATTCAACCCGCTTTGTGTCCTTCTCAGGGATTGCCATAATTAACACATTCATCCAACTTCTGTTACCTAAAAAGGTCTTCAGAGCCAACAGTGTATTCTAAGGCTGTACTTCTCAGACTTGTTTGTGCTGTGACCATGGTTGTGGCCCGAGCAAAACTAAAGTCCACAGTTACCATTTATTTTGATTAACTCTCAAAGAATAGCAGAATATTTTTCTCCATGTATTCCATTTATTTTGAGGATCCTTTACTGATGCCTTATTTCACATAGGGATGTTTTGTCCAGCTTTAACACAGCTTTGTATAGGTAACAATTTCCAATAGATTTTCACTATAGTGTCACTCTGTGACTGTTTAATATAGCAGACTAATTTAATATCACTTCTTCTATGAAGACAGAGAGAAAGAGAAAATATTTAGGATTACCTCTGTCTCAGTGACTGTGGTGTGAAAAGCAATTGCTTATTTCATGCTTGATTTGTAGAAAAGACAAACTAAATCTTCCACACATGAAATACCATAACCACTGCACTGTTACTTACTTGCTTTCTTCACACAATATTAAAAAAAAAGTTTCATTCCACAGCAGAAGGAAAATACTGCTTAAAACACAGCTATTTTTCTTCCAAGATGGAATTGCAACTTTTTAACCAGCCACCTAAATAATGCTGATTTATCCATAAATGCTGACTTATGTTAAACTACATAACTTTGCTGGTACTTCATTATTAACACAACTCTGACAAATAAAATAAGGCTTCAACCGTTATTTTGGATCAACATCCTGCATCAAAACTGTACAGTTGCCTGAGGAAGAGGAAACAAGGAAGTTATTAGAAAGTGAGAGCTTCTGAGCGGGGATATTCCTGCACATCCACACCACGCTTGTGTGTGTATCCAGCAATCGGAAACCAATCACTTCCTAGCCATGCGCTGGGCCCTTCCCTCTGGTGCTCACCCGTCCTGCTGCGCCGCACGACCCGGCAGCCTCACATCTGGCACAGACGGACACAGCAGAACTCCCAGCGGAGGGAGAATAAAGGGTTTTCTGCATGTGCATGACCTCTCCTCTGGAACCGGGAGAGTCACATGAACCAATTCCCACAGAGACAAAAGACAAACTGCTTCCTAATGCTTTTTTGCTGTGTTTATCTCCAGATAAAGCTGTCCTCATGGAGGCATTTGCTCAATCCCATATACATGTTTGCTAGATCGCATCAGAGTAATGTGATTTCAATGGAAGAATTAAAGACTCAAGTATTAAACAGTTAACTACATCTGAGGTCGGCAACAATGACCAGCATCTTAGCAAGGACCTCCTAGGATCATGACTAAAACCAGTGGCAGAATCTTCTACTTGAAATGGTCTCAGCCCTTTAAAAACTAAAAACACTGAAGACCCTGGGGTTTTTCTGAGCCATTTAAATACTAGTCAAGCAGAACAAAGAACACCTGGATATTTAAATTAGTAAATTTGACATCTCCACTTAAGTTTCAACTGAAGACTACAAGGACAATAAAAAAGAGAATTAGCTAATCACATAACTCTGTTTTGTTCAAATAAAACTCAGCCCACGTAGATAAGAAAGTACATCACTTTCATGCAAAAATAACCATTTATGTAAGTTATGTATTTATTTGTCAGGTTCTCCTACATACATTAATGAACACACTGTATATATGGAAGCAGGGGAGAAATCCATAACTGAGAAGATTGTTTTAGTTTTTCTTTTTTTTAAACAAAAACTCAATCATAAATGCTCTCGTGTTATCCAAAACGGTACTAGTGGAAAAAAATTGACTACGATTCACAGCTACAGCCCGAGCTGAGGTCCAAGTCACAGGTCACTTGGACGACCCTGCTTTGTCACAGGAGGTGAGAGCACTTGTGCCGTGCACGGTGCCACGTGCTGTGAAGTTGACCTTCCTGCCCCGTTAAGCCAAGGCCATCCTACCGCCCACGCACCAAACAACGTGCCCCAGCGAGGCACCGCGCGCTACAAACCCTGGGTGCTCCCAGACTGAAGCGACCTCGCTCAGGCAGCACGACATCCATTCATCTCTTACTCCTGGTACATACAAAGTGAGACGCCTCAGACGACAGATGCTCATAAGTATCTGCCATTTCTATCCAACAGCTTCACGTATTTTAAGCTTAAGCACTCGCTAAGAAACCATTTCCTCTGCTTGCTACAGAGGCTTCCAGAGTTAAGTGTTAAACGCAACAGAATGATTACAATACCCAAAAGCATGTTCATGAAAGCATATTCATAAAGACACATAATATGTTAACTATCAAACACTTCTGAACAAAGTCCAGGGTATATTCATGCCAGGTCCTGGACTGCTCATTTTCTAAACACTCATGGAATGTGACAGACCAGTTTTGTTCTGCAGCTTACCTGTTCGCTAGGACGTTCACATGAAAACAGTTCAATAGTGTAACTTAACTTGCATCCTCCTGGGAGGATTTTACTCATTATACTGACTGAAGATGTATTTTCAAGCATATAACAAAAAAAAGCTATCTTTAGAGGGTGGGAAAGCTTATTTAAAGTCAAAAGCATGTATTTCAATGATTTGTTGTATTCCGTATTTTAAATACAAAGTAGTCCATTGATACTGTATGCTGATACTGTCTAAATGAAGTTCTCCACCAAAGTCACTGCAATATTTCCTCATATTTCCTCTCCCCATCAGCCCCACTTCAGTTTTTCATTCTTGTGCTTTGGTCACTTACGTTTCTGTGACAATTTAGGATGAAGCTAAGTAGAAGAGCAGTGGAATATGACCAAGGCAGAAATCCTGTTCTTCTGATCAATTCTTCAAATCCTGCCTTCTATGACCTTGGGAAATTCTGTTTTTTACCAGCATTTTTCAGTTTACCTGCATTCTCACCTGTTCCAGGTGACCAACGTGCTCGATGGGAGAGGCCGGGTTGCCCCTGGAGCAGGTTCCAGGTGGCAGCAGGCGGCCCGGAGGCACAGCCAGCCCAAGCAGGCCCAAGCCTCAGCAGTCTCCACTCTGGGCAGAGATGCCCTCCTTATTACGAGCCTATTTCTCCATTCAGTTTCCCCTCCAATCTGCCTTCCTGCTACAACATTGACCATGCACAGATCAGCTCTTACTACAAAAGCAAAACACCAAAACCATTTTAAGCCCTGTCTTTCCTTTAAATGCCTTAACTTCTGTAAGCGCTCAGAAACATTCAGATAGGCTGTTTTCTCTCAGCACTGTAAAACAACCACAGCAGACTACAGATCACCTGAAAATGATCAAAGACACTTCCACAGATTTCTGACTTAGAGAATTCAAATCAGCCTCCTCCTATTACAGGAAGGGGGACTCCCCCCTGACCTTAAATCTCAGTTGAGTAAGAGCACTTGAAGACAGTTCACCAACAGTATTCTTAAACAAACAAACAAACAAAAAACCAGCAACAGACAAATCCTCTGGAATACTCTGATCATCAAGTCACATGAAAAGAAAGACATAAAAAAATTTCCTTACACTGCAAAGGATCTAAATCCACTTAGAGAGAATGGAAAAACCAAGGGCCCACTTTGCACATTAGGTATGTCTGTGCAAACACTGCAATAGCCACAGGTTTGCAATGGTGGCTGGAATTAAACTATGAGTCACATCACGTTACTCAGTACAGTTTAGACTCATTTATTAGATAACAGATTTGTGGAATATAGGTACATTTTTATTTTTAAATAGTACCAATATGCTCCCACTGCTGATGGAAGAGCAAAAGGTTAATGCCCAAACAGTATCTTCTGTTTCAACAAGGTTTTCTTCTGCATTTTGCCATTCCACATACAGACTGCGTCCCAATACTCTGAAACCACCCTAAGTTGAAAGCACCTCCTTTTGTGCAATGGCTTTCTACAGAAAACTGAAAGATTGGAATACTTGGATACTGGATATTTGGAAAGATTTTCACAACCAGGTAGCATGAGTGTATATTAGTTTTCAACCATATTTCATATTTGTTATGCAGGGCACCTCCCTCCTCCCAAATCCACAAGGTACAACAGTGTTGGAATACTGAAGGACTGGTGATGAGCTTTAATTAAGAAAAAAAAAAAAGGTACAATTGTACTAAAAGAGAAACTCCAAAAGTTTTATTAGGATTTTAACAGACATTGCAAAAAATATTGCATAATGATTGAAAACATAATATTTTAAAGTAGCAATGTGGTATCAAGTAAAGAAAGTCTGGAACAACTGTCTACATATACTGTAAGGAAGATGTACCAGGAAAAGGATATGACATTTTTAAAATCCAAGGGCAAATATTAACAAGAAGCCACATTTTGATAGACTGACTACACACCACAGATGTTTTACAAACTGCATAGCAGCGTTTAACAAAAAAAAAAAAAAAAAAAAAAAGTGTTATCCTAATGATACTGTATTTCTGCATTTGGAGCAGCTTACAAGGCAGAGATTTCGTTTATAACATTGATATTTTAATAGCTCTGGATTCTCATAAAAATAAACTACTTTAACAAAAAAGCCTGTATCTACATTTGAAAACAAAAGTGCATGTTCTGAAATAGTGTTATCTCTGAAGAAGAACACTGAGTACTTAGAAGGTTCGTTTTAGTAGATCAACAGCTGATGGTACTTTAGACATCGACCTGCACTGTGCTACAAGTGAGATTCTTCTAACACCAGCTCCCACAACTGAGCACCCTCCTCTCCTATGCAACCAGGACACTTCTGCCTGCCCCAAGATGACCAGGGCCCTGGGCAGTTACAAAGAACTGCAGCTACCAAAGCCCACCATGGTGCTGCCCCCTGGCCCCCACCCTCAAAAAAAGAAAAAAGGAAAAATCAGTAACCGGAGAGAGATGCTTTAAAGTTGATTTAGTCATAAAACTCTCCAACATCTGGGAGCCTTGCAGCCGGACAACTGCTTCTAAACACTGCAGAGCAGCCATTAGCCATTAGAGCTAAGAGAGAAGAACTGCTGAAAGCTTCACTCCTGCCTTGTGCTGAAGGATTTGTGGGTAAACAAGCTTTATGCATCACGTGTACACCAGACAACAGGGTGGTTTCTTTATAAATCCACCTATAATTCAGTTGGCATGGCCAGCTGTACACAGACCCACTCTCTCCTTTCCATGTAACTGTGGCGACAGCTAAAAATGACCACCAATGCCATCACTTCTGTGGAGGGTTCACTCCCTTTCTCCCGCCAGCCGGAAGAATGAAACGGTGGAAAGAGGACAGAGAGATTCAAGATCCAGGCAGAGCTTTTGCTTAAGCTCTCCAGTAATTTCAACGCATGGCACTAGAGAACGTGATTTAATTTCTTTCTGGGCACCCTTAGCACTCTGGATAGAAAAGGCAGTGCATGTTTAGCTGGACCGGCCCCAGGATGGGAAATGTGCAGATACTGAAGTTGTGAACCGCAGCCAGACTAACCATAAACAAGTGTCCAGTACAGAAATTACAAGCAATAAATTCAGCTATTTTTGTAAACATCTCCTCCTTACTAATCTCTCTATTTTTCCTATAATGGAAATATGTACTGTATTTCTTTGTTCCAAGCACTGGTCTGTTTCTGTTTTAGCTTTGTGGCACAGTTGCTAAGTGCAACAGGCTAGAGACACTAACATTAACACAAACAAGGTGGAAAGCCAGTTCAAGTTACTACAGAGTCTGGTATACCAGGGCGTTTTTCATAGCTCGTGTTCTCTATTCACAAATGCCTTGTAAGATCTTTCATTCCGGAAGACTGGAAGCAAGTTAAAGCCGTTTGTTTAAAAAGAAGTGGTTGAATTTCTGATACGCCGTATGCAATTAATAAATCATGTCTCATCTTATGAAGACGATACATTTAATATTCATGTCAGTAATTTAAAATGCTCCTCAAAAAAGCAGCATTTTTATAAACAAATTAACAGAAATGAGACAACACATCTCACGATACCATGAAACAAGTAAAGCCCTTTCATTAGCTGCATTATAAATTCATAACTGTTAATCCCATACTTTGAATTCTGACTGCTCAAGCAATTTAACCCTCAGCCAACTATAGGACAAGGGAAAAAAACTAAATCAGATGTTACTGTAGGTGTGAGAGTAAAAACTTGCATTCTTTGTTTTAGCTTTAAAAGTTTTGCTCCCAAAACTGAAATAACTGTTACTAGTTTTAAAAAAATAAAAATCGTTGATAGGTCAAGAAGCAAGTTGTACTAAGAATTAAGCTGCTGTAAATCAGAGTTCACTTAGCTCATTACTAACATTTTAAAATGCTTATCCTAGATCATCTGCTAACCAGGAAGAGCACTAGAATACTGATTTCAAGAGAAAAGCTAAATGTTGGTCTGCTTTGACTTCTTTCTGATTTTTCAAATATTTGGATAATAATTTGTTATTAAAAAAAGATCAAATACAGAGAGCACTTTTGGTTAGGATCTTGTCCCACTGCAACTCAGTGTTTTCTGTATAAATGTGCACACCATTAATAGGCCATTTTTGAAATGCTATCAGTCAACAGAAACATGGGCACCAGTGAACCAGAAAACACACCTTAGGGTTTGGTTTTTAAATTATATAAGTTAGATAAAACTACCCTGTCCAGCAAGTTCCGAATTTTTCAAACGTTAAGGCAACTGTCATTACTTTCCAGCTAAACAGTATTATAAAAAATAAATGTCACTTCAAACCTTATATACACAGTGACAGATTAGATTTAGCTAGAAAGTATCTTTAGTACATTAATAAAGTGTCACATAGTATTACCGAGGTTATATCAGGTGCTTGAGTGGATGTGCAACTGGAGTGGCTTTGATGTTTAAAGTACAGGTTTCAAAACGGAGCGCAGCGACCGTCCCTCCTTAGTGAGTTCTCGTGTCACACACATACATGGCAGCGGAACAGCCTCCTCTCTCCTCTCTACAGCGTTATAGCTGCACTTCTTCAAGTGGTCGGCCATGCTTACGATGTCCGCAAACTTCCAATCCTTCACGGTGCAGAAGGCTGTACTGAATCGCCAGACCTAGAAAATAAGCTACACTTAGGCTCAAACATACCTAGACAGGTACAGCTTTGCTACCACCTTCAGACACATTTTGGGCTCTACTAGAACTTTTGCTGAGATTCAAAGTGACAAAGAAACACACAATGTTGTTTTTCTGGACAGTCCACTGCAGGCTGATTCCTATTCCACATTGAAGGCAGGCACTCTTTCTTGTGTCTAGAAGTTAGATCTGATGAGCAGTTAAACGACAAAGTGCCACAAGACCATGAAACACAGGGGAAGTCCACTTCTGAAGTTATAAATTTCCGCAGTTCCAAATTACTGCTACAGATACCCTGCCACTTCACAGTGGAGGGCAGGTAATGGTGAAAAACATGCTATACAGAAGTCACCACTGAAAGGTTTAAGAATTATTTACATACTTGACTAAGGCACAATATTAGGGAAAGAGATCTTAACAGATCATAGAAACAAAAAAAGAAATAAAACCACTTTAAACAGTATAAAAGCAAGAAATGCAAACTTTGTAAGTAACTTTCCTGCTTCAGGGAATTTAGCAATAAAGTTATTATGATATACATTTTGCTAGATAAACCTCCAATTCTCCCAAGATTTTAAAATACATTTTTACATCAAGTAAAAAAATCCAGACAGACTCCTACTCAACTCCGACTTTGGGAAGTGTGGAGAAACCCAAATATACCAGTAGCAACTGAAACAACCTGCTAACATTCTTTGCTAACTGCTCTTCTATGAGACAGCCTGCTTCCTGAATTGGTATCACATCTAAAAACAGTATTACCACTGGTGAGCAGGCAAAATAATAATGCTCAGGGAAAGAGCAGACATACAGACAACAACTTTTCCCTTTTACCATCTAAGAAAAAATAAATAGCTTACCTTTTCTTTTATTTGCCAAGAAGAACTTCCATCTGGGTACCTCCTCTTCTCCCAGAGCAGTATCACCATTCCTCGTGCTTGAAGCAAGCTTCCACACACATCTCTCATTAAACGCGACACTCTTGACAGCTGACATAAGCTGAAGCCATCTAGAAAACTAGCAATATGCTGCAGAACCTCAAAAGGCAGACTACTCAGGTGGTCATTGTGTAGTCCAATTAAGCAGCTTTTTGCTGGTTCTACTAATACTGTGGATATGCAGGGCTGAACTCCAAATGACCGTAGGTGGCGATCATGAATAACTTTTGCCCCTTGTGTTGAAGGGCAAAACCTTCGTTGAGAATATGTGCACCCATAATACGCCAGTGGACACCTCTGCTCCATCCAGCCATTAAGGCCAGCATGAATGTCACCATGCACATTCTTAAAATGTGAAGAAAACTCATTCCTCCTGAACAACTGTCCACAAACAAATGTAAACATTGAACGCTGTTTTGTTTGGTATCTCGCCACATATTCCAAAACCAAATCCAGCCCGAGGGTCTGGAATGGACTTGGATTTGAGAGCTGTGGGTTGGCATGATCACACGCAGAAGCTGAAGCTATTTCCCCCACCATTGTGTTTGTGGCCAATATAGCAGACGGGAGAGAAAATGTTTGGGTCCCAAAGTCAACGTGATACACGTCAACACTGCGACTTTCTGATATCCCCCGGCCTCCGGGAGAGTCTCCTAGACAAAACAGCAAAGCTGCTGTGATTAGATCAATCCCTTGAAGACCCATGGGATCTTCTGTTATCTCCAAATCTGATGTATCAACAGCTTTGTCTTCTTTTGGTGCAGACCAAAAGTGATTTACGAGGAATTTATAGGATCGATGCCGTAAAAGCGAAAAGGCATCTACATTTCTCAACCTTTCTTGCTCCACCTGCCTCTCTAACATTTCTTCTTCATTAGCGTGATGTGGTATTACATGAGTAACACTGCCATTAACTAAGTGATCAGATGGTGTTACTTCTCTAGGCTGTGTTGCCGCAGGGAAGGGACTGCAAGGCTGTAACACTTCACCCTCAGGAGGTGCGGTGCATTCACCATTTGCTACGCTGGATGGTTCCAAATTAGACACACCAAGATCTTCATTCTGGTCCAACACCTTTGAACTTTCATTTTCTACATGAAAGCCATTACACAAAAGTGAAGAATTACCAAGGTTTACATTTAAGTCATGTTTCTGCACTATATCATAACAATTATCACTAGAACCATTTTGCTCCATTTGTGAATTTTGACTCAGGCCATCAAAGTTGACTCCACCAACTGCTCCTATGTTATCTTCATTGAGATACTCATCGTCAGACTTTTTATCCTCAATAATTCCATTAGAAGCTTGTTCTTTGCTCTCTGTGTCTTCTCTCCTTTCGTAGGGTGAAATGCAGAGCCTGGAACTTAACATACTGATGTCCCGTGTAGCACTGTTCAGGATGTCCAGGGCAGCAGCCAAGCTCCTTGTTGTTTCTACAGTAGCCTGATAAAGGGCACCATAAGAATCTTCATCCACAGGCATCAAGCCGTTTGAATGCACTGCATTGGGGGCACTTGATCTGACAGGGGTTGGCTCTCTGGATTCAGATATCTGATCAGCCGCTTTTGACATCATGGTTGCTACTTTAAGTGATTCTAGTAACATGCGTTGGTCTTGAAGGGCTAAAGCCATATCTAGCTGTTCCACTTCATCAACGTCTTTACTCAGATTTTCGTAAGATTTTCGGTCTGCATAACTGACTGGCCATCTATTCCACTCCATGGTACAACATACCACGCTCGCGGGGCAAACTTCTAGATGATCAGCAATTTTATTTCGGGCTACTATGAAGGGACACCCAAAGCCACTGTTCAAACAAGGCACTCTTTCAAGCGGACACAAAATTCGATGCTCCTCAGCTTTGCAAGAGTGAAAAACTGCTCCACACACCAAAGGGCATCCAATCAAATCACAAGAGGTGCCAGGCTCTGGTCTGGTCATACAGCGACGACTGACGCAGTTTACACAGTGTAAATGCTGTTGATGCTCCTCCATGACTGTAACACCAAATCTGAATGAAAAGAAGGGAGACAGAAAGGGTAAAATATTAGCTTAATATCTCCCATAATTACTAACATTTATTTGCAGTTTTGAACTCTGAGTGGTGAGATGTACATTAACATAACATGACCTGATCAGTAGCCCTTTTAAGGGAACAAACATGTAAAATTTTATAATTTTTTTTTAAAAAAAAGGTGTTTAAAATTTCCACTGAAGATTAAGGATATACATCTATACAAGAATTCAAGACATTTGTATTTCTATCTAGTGAATACGTAACTCCAAAGTGTGCAGTACTTCCCTCTGAAGTACCTCGTGTGCTCCCTTCAATTTCAAACTTCAACTAAAACCAAAGCATCACCACCGACCAACCCCTGTCACTAAGAAATCCTAGACTACGTGATTCTACAAAGGCAGGTAAGAAACAGAGAAACTTAGATTCCTTCTCATCCATATTTCATCCCCAGCTCTCCAAAGAGGCACCCTAGTTCAGAGGCTGTTTGTGTGGCCGATGCCTCTTGGTCTGTCTTCATGAAGTTCCATGTAAGGCAAGCTGCAATGTGCACTGTGCGTCTCTAAACCTCCTCGTGCCCTACTCTCCTCTACGCTCACACACTTCTACACAGGCAGCACTGCTCTGCAACAGCTTCTTGCCTTTTCTTTTTTTTTTAACTCTAGTCCATAGTCTATAAGTCCTCTTATTTTTATAATAGCTGTTGTATAAAGGTAGCAATTACACCATGCATTAAAAAAACCTTTTGATTTCACTGAAAGTTTTTACACTGAACTCCTGTGACTTCCCCAGCTCTATGCACACCTTCAGCTCTACCTACAACCCACCCCCTGCCCCACACACATTCCCCAATTACAAGAGCTCAAAGTATAAGGGTAACACAGCAACTTCACGTAACCAGGCCAAACAGCAATAGAAAGCTGGTTAAAAATCTATGAGTAAAGTATGAAAACACAAACTGGCACACACAGACACAGAAAAGAGCAATGTTTGTGTCTTTGTACCATACTTCCAGAAGCTCTGATACTCCTTATTAGTCTGAGTGCACAAGCGTCCAAGCTCTCTTCTATGCTTTAACATGATACTGCTCTCAGAAATGATACCACTGGGGATGACAGTTCAGGAATATCTGAATAAACTACACAGAGGCTGAGCTCAAACATTTTTCTAAAATACACTGCTCAGTTTCTCCTTTTGCTTATTGCCTACCTTCTAAAATTATTTTTCTTGAAAAATAAAATACTTGAAGGATTTTTATATTAACAGAAATGTCTCCTTATTGTATTCTCCTGGCTAGCAAGTATTCTCATGCAGTGTCTTCAGCTGAATTTATATACACAGCTGAATTATATAACACAGCTGAATTTATATAGTGAATAACAAATAAGTTTCCTCATCACACATTGGCAAGTGTGACACTCCCTGAACTCCATGACTGATGCGCTAAAGGTTTCAGCAAACCTTTCTGACACACAAACCACTTTTACCTTACATACTGAGACAGACAGCAGCTACAGCCAGGAGCTGCACCGTGTTCTGGGAAGAAACAGAAAGGGAAAACTACCAGACTTTCGCAGGAAAGCAACCCTATTCCCAGTTGCTCTGCCAAATCCCTCCTTTAAACAATTCCTGCCAAATACATACACAGTACGTACATATTTGCGCTAATTAATATGTTTTCTTCTATTAAGAAAACCTCTACTATTATAAAATACCACCCTTACTTATACAATGATAAGTTACTTAATGCTAAGGATATTCTTTCGTCATACAGATTTTTTTAAATAAGACACCAGCTCCCCGCTATGTCTTCCTACAGCCTACATTCAACTTTTAATATTGTATAAACAATCCCACAAAGCATGGGTCTTTCAGGTAGCCAGCATACTGGCAGTTTAGTTGCAAAGCCAAGAGACGTTTTTTAACCTGTATCTATTTTTTTTTTTTAATAAGGTAGTCATTGTACATCAGTCATTAAAAGCACTTCTATAAGGTAAGAGTTAAGTACTGAGGGGAGATACACATTTTATATATGAGATATGAGCCATTTATATAAATACATAGACACACACACACACATATAAATAAAATTGCTGACATCATTTGGTTTCTACTGAAAAAGAGCAGGGAAATTTATGCTGCCCTTTACTGAACAGACTGAATGGTACAATAAATACGTACCAGTAACTGGGAAAATGTCATGTCCATTTTGCTTTTATGATGTTTTGGTGGGTAGAAAAGCACTGGAAAAATTGTTTTTGTTAAAACTGCTGTGGAATTGACCACAGAATATAGTGACGGTAATAAAATTTTAAATACTCATTAACAGCATGAGATAATTAACAATACATACCTACAACTCAAACTTACCAACAATCCCAAGAAAGCCTATTCAAAAGCTTCCTTTCTTTTTGGAGATAGTCCATATAATCTGCAATTGAACACCCCCTACCCCTCTCCCCACACACACAGACTCTTACTCAATCACTGAAGGCTTCTGAGTTTTGCATCAATACTGATTTTTCTACTTTTCTTGGACTCAGCAAATGAGTGAAAAAAAAAAAAAAGTTCTCTGATTATCTGTGCATTTTAAAAATACTTGACACACAAACTGGGGATATATTAGGTCCTGAAAGACAAATTCTAGTTGCTAACTCATTAGGTCCAGCACACACTTGAGAAATTTAAAAGCAGTCCTGCATCAGTAAAGCTTATTCCATTTCCTGCAATGACGTTTGAAGATGAAGCCCACAGGCATTACTACTTGTAAGAAATCCCTCCGCACCTTGCTTGCTTGGAGGCGGCAGGGCGGATGCCCTGGCAGGGCAGAGCTTAGGCCGCAGAGCAGGGCCATGGCTGGCTTGCACGCACAGCTCCGAGGGCAGTCAAAGCAAGCTCATGTTTGCCTGCACCGTTTGTGTAGACATACCCTAAATTAGTCAACCATCATTAAATGCTGTCTTTAAATAGCCTGTGTGAGCTTACACAGAAGAACATTCTATTAAGACAGTAAAACATCCTCCTCCCTAGCACACTATCTTGGTCTTTGCAAAATCAGAATTTGAAACTCGAGTTGTGTGACTATAGCAGCTTTTATCAAACTCCAGGAGTCCTTTCAGGCACTGGCTAATACTGACCAAAACTTAATGGTCTTGCATACAAAAATGAAACTTTGAAGAGCAGGATAAAGAGATAACTGGTGAAGATGACGAGTGTTGCTGACAGACAATGTATAAAGGCCACATCACACACTAAAAATACCATGTTTTAGTTAGGTAGATGCTAATTTAGTCCTGTAACAGATGTGTGTGTTTGTTTTTATAAAGTAGTTATGCATGTGATCAGTTAAATAGCTAAAGCAACCTATTCCCTCAGTTTCCTCAAATCAGAATGTTACAGGTCACTAAAACATTTGATACTAACTTCCCATTAAGTATTTTAAAATCTCTTTGGACATCAGTAAAGCATCTGCATGACATTTACCAAAATTTTATGTCCTCCTCAGGCCTTAATTTCATAGCAGTTGCTGTAGAACTATAGTTTAGTCATAATATCACAATTTAATTATAGCTTACTGTAAAAGCCCTTTAAGGCTTTCTAAATGTCCTTCTCACATTTTTTTAGTATCTGGCCTTCAAATCCCACAAATACATTGTGGAGTTATGAGTTTCTGGATTGCTTAACTGGTTAAGGCTTTTCATACATACATACATACAACTAAGTTATCCAAATTTAAATTTGATTGACTTTTGTATTTGGATTTAAAACAACCCCATCAAACAGGTTCCATGTAAAACAAAAGGATGCTATTTCTAAAATGAGAACACTCATCATTCAGCTAATGGTCACAATTCCTTTAATTCTGTGAATTCTGTATTCCTGTGAACCATAACGTAGCATCTTTTGGGTTCATGGATTAAAAGCATCCACGTGAATAATTTTTCTTTGAAGCAGATCTGATTATTCCTAGCATATTCCTAGCATAACACCAACAACTAGAAGGAGGACTTTCTTTCCTTTTCTTGCTTGCAAAGAAGAAAAAAATAACATAGGGCAAAGCAGAGCTAAAAGAAAAATTCTTGCTGCAGGTTACAATGTCTCAATTTGCACTTTGAGTTGTTCTGAGACACAAACTGGAAAGAGCTAGCACATATACTAGCTGTTGACCAGAAGAAAAATACCAATCATTAAAGCAGACTCCGAAGAGATTTAGTGTTTATACCCTATTGCGTTTCCTACCAAAATTTGGTAAGAGGTTAGAGCATAAAATCAGTGACTATAGCAAGAAAGAACAGCTGTCCTTTCTTGATAGCCTAATGTCAGCAACTAGGCCGAGTTCATATGAGATGCTTAAGTATGCATACTTGACTGTTACTAGCAGAGAAACCTAAAAATACATCCAGTTCCAGTGAGGTGATCGCTGCTCTCAGAAATTGGGCGATCACTTGATGTTATTGTACATACTATACAGTCAGCTGACCAAATCAGCCAGAACATGCTTTGAAAATCTGTCATAATTAAAAGGATTAAAATTCCAGCTGCTACAGCCACATGATTTTCAGTTGCTGTTGTAACATAAATATTAAAATAGCATAATAAGGATTTCAAGCAGTCACTACACAATACTTCATTTGCAAGTGGGGGCTCTCACTTTCCTCCACTGCAAAGCAGTAGATGCCATGCTACTAATTATCAAACTCAATTTCTGCTTTCTTTGCCCTGCGTAAATTCCTCTGCAACAATAAGATATGAAATGACAGTTACTGCTGTTGGAACTCTCTGTTACTCATCCACATTTTATTCACTAAACCTATAAAAGCTCAATTGTCTTTGAAACTCTTTCCTCTATCATATCTAATTAAATTGGCCAACAGTTTCTTCAATTACTGGTTTAAGGAAGCATATGAACAGAGTGACACAAGCAGTGCTGCTACAGGTTAAATTCCCAGGGGCCTCTGAGAGACTGCACGGGCAGCCAGATACACACAAAACATTTAAAATGTTTGGAGGATGCGACAAACAAAAGGAGACACTGCCAAACTACTGAAACTCCCACCTTTTACCCAAAATGTGGTTGAATGATCTGTAGCTGTGGCTAACTAGCCTCATAACATCTGGAAACTATGTGTTTTAGAGAGTAAAAGGACAAGATTAAGTGACATTTATGTCTAAAAAAAAATTCAAAAAGCATGACTCATAGATTTTCACAATTTGAAAGAGACATACACTTGGCCAAAATAGAAATGGTATTGTTAAATAATGAGCTACTATATTTTTCTAAATTCTACCATGCATGGGAGAATAATTGTCATTCACCTTGACCACTAGGTCTGCCAGATGCTTTGAGCAAGCTTTGTAGTCTTCCAAAAAGTGAGTTTTCTTCTTGTCTTCTAATCCCTATCTGACACAAAAAGTGTAATAAACTTCCTATCTACAAACCTCCTCAGTCTGTTACTACAATAGCACAGCCATGGTAGCTTTCTAGAGCGTGAATGATCCTCATTTTTGATTTTAAGTTATGCTACATTAGCATCCAACTACTTTTTGGGGGGAAAATTCAAAAGAACAGCAAACAACAGTACAAATTACTAGTGATTAAAATGAAACAAGAGGTGATACCATTTAAAAGATATGTACCTCAGTAGTACGGGCTGGCTGTCTTTTTATGTATAATATATACTACAAATGTTTTAAATAGCTTTTCTGTTTTCAGAAAGAAGTTCTGAAAGGAATTTCATCAAGCCTTGCATTTTATCAAATTAGCTCACATTAGACATGCTTTTAAGAAGTAGAGCCTTTTCAAGAGCTACACTTCCAACTTCAGTCTCAGGGGATACAAGGTGCCTTTTTTTTCCTCAAAGATCATGACAGCCCCAGTTGTCTACAGCAAGGCAGACTGAAGTGGTTAAAAACTACATTCAAGATACTTGGATAAATCATCATTTATTCTGTTCTTAAACTACATAAACTGATCAATAACAATGAAGAGAGAACATTTTAGCTGGTACTAGCTGCAGATGTAGGAAACACTAACTTTTTTTTTTTTTGCCTGCTTTCAGATCACCAAATTTATAAGGATACTAAATACTGAAGTACAAAGTATTACACAAGTAGCATGCTACTTTCAAAATGATAATCACAGGCTATGACTTCTAGATGCTATACAAGAGCAGCAAAAAAAGCGCACACCCAAACCAGCTTCTTATTATAAGAAAACACACATGGGGATACACACTCCTGTTTTGTCAGTGATCTAGCATCTAATGAATGAGCATTGACATGTACCGACTGAAACATTTAGAAAGTTAAAAAGGCTAAAAAAACCTGTCTACAGCAAAAATAATCATCAGTAGAATTATAAAATGTAGCTTCTATGATTTCAATCCTAGAAAGAAAAGGTTTTCCAAATCTTACCCCCTACTCCACCCCAAACCTCCTAGTTACAGAAGCTGACTGGTATTCTTTTCAGTAACCCCTTAGAAGCTTCGTTTTCCCCAGGGCTAAATTCTTCTTCAGTTTCAGAGAACTCAGATAGGTATTTCCTCCCAAATAAATAAAAAGAATTTAAGGGAAAACAAAACAAAATACTGGTATAACTAAAGTCAACTTCCAATGACGCCCCATCTATCTGACTTGTGTATCCTCCCTGTATCAGCACTTGCATTTTGAAAGAGAACTTCTCTCTATCCTTATCAAATCCAGGAATGTTAGAGCTCAAAAAAACTTTTCCTTAGAGTACTTTTGCGACAGATGTGCCATGCATTCTTGACACCTTCCCCAAGGTGGCCAAAAGTCTCAAAGAGCCCTTAGCCACATGCTAGCACAGGATGCCCACACCAAGAACAGCTATGCCTGGTGCATGGCTCAGACACAAAAGCACTCTGCCTGCGGAGATGGTGACAAGACAGCATCAGCTGGAGAGCCAGCAGATCTCATGTATAAAGCACCTCTGAATTTGAATTCAGCACAACTCTGTGACTGCTGCAGACTCTACAAGAAATGAGATCAGAAATAAAGCTTCATTTCAGGGGTAGAGATTTCTTTCAATATGCACAATCCTTTGAAAATATCACATGCTTACAATATCTGGAGCTGCAAATGGTTAAACATTTTGCAGTTCTATGGAAACCTAAAAAAAAAAAATAAAAAAAAAAAAAATAATAAAAAAAAAATAGACTTTGTAACCACAATATGCGTTCTGTCATTCTAGTTCACTACCTGCTGTTAGTCAGACTAGATAGTTACTCATTATACTGAAGGCTAGAAGAGACTATTAAAAATCATTTACTATGACCTGCTTTGTTTAGTTCTTCCCTATAACCAAACCAGCAACCATTTAAGAAAAATGCATCAGGACTCAAGAGTAATTTTAATATTGCACCATCTTGAAAACAATTTTTTTAATTTTCCATTTTAATTATTTTATAAACTGCATTTTATCTTTGATAAAATTACTCATCTTCTGTCTTGAGACAGAGAATTTATTTAATAGCTGCTTCATGGCAGTAAGCATCTTTTTTCCATGTGCTCATATCCATGGATTATTATTAAAACTTAATAGATATGGAATAGAGGTGAAATACCTCCAGAAAAGCAACATCCTTATCCACAGATATCAGATCTCAACTATTCCAGAAATAAAAAAGGAAAGCAATAAAAAATTTCTCAAAAAAATAGGTGCAAAACTATTGCCAAAAATAATTCATTCTATAACAGTAAGCAGACTTAGCCACCCAAAAAAAGCCAAAAATAGATCCTTCATGTTATATAATATTTTAATTCATATATGTTGCAGCAGAACTCCTGACCTTTATATTTATAGCCATCAGGCCAGAACTCTTGCTGATACACTGCTTCAGGTCTTACTACACAAGTTTACCTAGTTCCCATAGCGAAATAAGAAAACAAATTTAAAACAAAAGAAACGTGGACAGATGAAATACAGATGTACTGTGTTCTGTAGAGGAGAAGGCTTTGCTTTATTTTATTTCAACTACACTCTTGTTAGTAGCATAACACCTGACATGGTAAAATAGTTAGAAGACTAAAATTTGAACAGGATCCCATTGGTTCAAATACAACATTAAGGTTGTAAATTATTTTAGGACAAAATGTTTTAAAGAGCAGAAGAGACAGAAGAACAGAAACAGAGATGGCATTCAGAACATCAGCCTCTTCTATTTTCATACATTTAACTTTCCTTGCAAATAAAGACAAACTTTTCACAGCACCTATTAGGGCTTTTTCATTCTTCCCATTTTCCCAACTACTTAGTTTTTAAAAGCAACAGTAAAGTACTTTTTAGATTTTTTTTTTAATTTTATGCTATTTATTTCTTTACAAAAAAAAAGAAAAATAAGAAAAGAAAAAAAAAAACCCAAACAGTTGACAGGAAGCTGGGAGCATATTTTATGAAGAGCACATACTGCTAACTTTCAAAACACCAATTCTACAATATGTGTTGACTCAAACCAAGTTGCAGGGGGCCAGGAGGAGACAGAAAGAACACACAGATCTGCACTACAAGTTTGTAGTTTTGGGGCATACAATGAGTCACCAAGTTCTGATCTCTCATACAAATGTAGACTGTCTTTTCCAAATGTCAACAGGCATGAAGCTAATGTATTTTTTTAAAGACTCCAGCTGAACTTTCCCATCCAAATATATTCCCTAGCTGGTGATAATAGTGACTCAGCTAAAACAAGTTTTGTAAGAGCATTACAACTATAAAAAAACCACACACACAAGCACAACAAGAAAGATTTTATTTGCTAAGAACCTGTCACACTAATTTCTCTCTTCCAAAGGACTTTTAGACAACTACAGTTTCTACTGAAAATGCTTCTAAACAGACAAATAGGAAATTTAACCATGAAAAACATGAACCCCCAACTTAAGCTTTATATGAAGAGTTGTGACTATGCCAACTACGACTCTCCTGTGCTCATGCCTTAAGTTTAAACTGATCAGGTTTTCAGCATAATTTCACATTAAGAACTTAGCTCAGTCTTTGGCATTTGGTAAAGAGCACTGCTATTTTCCAAACAGAGCTTCTACACGTCCTAAGGAGTTGAAGGATATTTTAGATTCAGATGGTATTAACAGATTGCAATAAAATAAAACACACACCAAGGGTCACAAGAGCATGTCTTGCAAGACTTGCATCAAAAACTGCTCAAAATGGTACGCTGCAAAGTAAGTCAAAATCTACACCAACCCTGCACTTTTAATCATTATGTCCTGTCTTAGACCAGGTTAAATTTCTTCACTTTTCTGTCTTTTTCCTTTAGCAAACATAGATACCAGATAGTGCTCAGAGCCATAAGCAAGCCTGCCCAGAATTTCTTTTTAACTCTCAATAATGTAGCTATTTATTTATTCATGCTCTATTCAGTAACATATTAATTATACAATCTAAGTGACTCACCAGCAAAAACTCCAGTTATCTTTACTCTTGTAGTGCAGAAAAGGAAAGTTACTTGTCACTAACGCACTGACCACTAATCACTGCCTGATGTTCTGCTCCCAATTCTGTATCACTGGATCTCACTGCCAGAGGCACACAGCATCTGTTTGCTTGACAGACAGCTCATCAAATAGACAGGTTTACCAATCTGTAATTTTTTTTTTAAATTTTAAGTTTAGGTCAATCTGACTGAATACAAAAGCATAGGTTTGTTACTGAGATGAAATCCAGTATAATTCAATAATTAAATGAAGACTAACAGCAGTAAGATTTCTTGAGATCTGCCAGAGGACCTTTAGTACCTATGTCAAAAATCTGAGTTTTCCAAAGACCTGTAGAAATCTTGTCAGAAAGTTTCCAAACAGATATTGCTGGTTGGAATAAACTCAGGAATTCTTTTGCTCATTAAATTCCTAACATCAAAGCAGAAGACAAGGAAAATAAAGAAAGATTAAGAGGCTAATTGACCAAAAGACCAATTTTGTGCTGAAGAAAGGAACCAAGAGGTAGAACAGAAACACTGTTTTGGTATTCTCCTGTTCTCTGAGCACTTTCCAACTTGTGAAAAGACTGAGACAGAGATCTCACAAAAAGACTCAGCTCGCTACACAACCCAAATTTAACCTATGAATCTATTTCTTTTCTGGATAAAACTAGGCTGCTACAAAAAAAATAATAATTAACAAAAATATTTAGGTGTATATTCACATGTGGAAAGCACATGAGTGTTATGAAGGTTCCTGGTGCACTTTCGCATCTTCTTTAACTGTTCTAACAGTTGAAGTTCCGTTAATACTTTTGCACTCTTGGGAGAGGAAAAAACCAAAACAAAACCAAAAAGCAAACACCACTACCCTGCTCCTCCTCACGCACCCCTGGAGAAGCGCAAACCCTTCCAAATCACAGCCCCACGAGAGCAGGGCAGCAGGGAGCGGCCGGCCGGGGGAAGCGCTCACCTACCCGTGCCACCCGTCGAGTCGAGGCCAGGAAGGCAGAGGTTCCCCGCGAGCAGCAGCGAGGGCACGGGGACGTTGCAGCAGCGCAGGCCTCGCTTCGGAGCCGTTTGCTAACACACGCTTTGGCACGCTAACAATAAAGAGGGAAACGAGGATTATGAAAAGCTCCTCAGCCAAATCCGAATAGAACTTTATGGAACAAAAGAGAAATGCCTCTCCAGCCCATGGCTTTTCCTCCCCAGAGTGCTTAAGCGATCTGCTGCAAACAGCTGAGGCATCGGCAGCTCCAGGAGGGAGGCTGCAGGGCTGGTCGCAGGCGAATGCCCTTCAAAGGGACTGTCACCTCCCGTGCTCATCTGACCGCTGGCCTTTCTGGTTGCGGGAGGGCAGCGATGCTACCTGCGTTACCTCTGCAGAGGGGAAGGAGCTTCCAGCTCGCACCTACACCCGCCGAGAGGCACGGAGAGACAAAAGCCCCTGCCAAAGCCGTCCCCCCACGCAGCACGGGCGCAGCTCCGTGCGCGGCGGGCCCGGGGCTCCCGGCACCACTCGCCCTCTCCCCCCGCACGCAGCGCGGCCCCTGCCCCTCGCCACGGGGCGCCGGCAGCCGCAGGCCCGGCGCGCAGCGCGGCGCGTTACCGCCGCCATTTGTTTACCGCCCGGCTGCCAGGCAGCCGCGCCGGCCCCGGCCTCGCCCGCCGCTCACCCGCCGCTCGGAGCGCGGAGGGGCCGCGGGGAGGCTGCGCGCGGCACCCCGGCCCCGTCCTTGTCCCCGCCGTCACCGTCACCGCCGCGGCACTCGCCTCGCCCCGCCCGGCCTCGCCGCCAGCCGGGCCCGCGCGCGGCCCCGCGAGCCGCGCCCCCAATGGCGGCGCGCGCGGCGCTCCCGGCGGGYGGGGGGTGGGAGGGCAGCGGGAGCGTGCGCCGGGCCGAGAGCGCGCTCCCGCGCGGCGCGCCTGCCCAGCGAGGCGCGGCGGGGGGCCCGGATGTCGCCGCTGCGGCCGCCCGCGCGCATGCGCAGTGGCAGCGCCAGGGGTGTGTGTGGAGGGGGGTGGCTCGGCGCGCGCCCACGGCGGCCGTTGGGTGCGCGGCCGGGCGCGTTAGCTGCGCGGGGCTGGGGAGGGTGCCGGCCGCAAGGGAGCCCGTGGGCAAGCGGCGTTACCGCTGCTGAGGGCGCCGTGAGCGGCGGCGGGCGAGCCCGGCCCGGCCTGGGTGCGGGGCACAGCTGTTGTCTTGTGTCCTGGCAAACCCCGTCGGGCTTTGGCGCAGGCCGCGCTGTGCTACAGGTCCGGCCATGCTAAAGCCATCACCTCAGCAGCACGCTTCCTGCCAAGCGGCCCAGAAACGCCGTTTAACCTTGCTAGAGAAGCCTCGTAATGGCTTTCATAGTGAATGTTTGGCTTATGGTGATCCCGGGGGCTTTTAGAGCACTGTAGTGCTAAATGTTTTGTTTTGTTTTGTTTTCTTCTGGAATCTGGGATTGCTCCTAGAGCCGCAGGGTGCTGAGCCTGCCACTGGCAGCCAAGCTGTTCAGATTAGAGCCCACATGTACAGGGGGCTTTAGCCAGGTAGAAACGGTAGTGGGGGTTACGGCTGCAGTGAGAGTTCTTACAGTGTTATTTTTCACTGATCCACCTGCCATGCTGTGAGGAGATAGAGTGCATCGTCTGGCCCTGGGAGAACAGTAGTTACAGGTTGACCTTAAACCTGGTCCGGAAGGAACCTACTGATATAAATGTACTTCATAGCTACAAAAACCAAACAAACACAAAACAGATTAGGTTGTTAATACACGAGCAATAGTAATAGCTACCTTTAAAGCTGTTGTTAAAAGCCGTGTTTTTCTACACCCCATTTCCGAAGACCTCAGCCCTTTGCCAGCTGTGTAGACTAATGTTCAAGGGCAAGCCAACTGTTGGCAATGCCCTGTGTTTCTTAGGGTTTAACACAAGTTCAATGGGGAGCAAGGAAAAGAAATGCAACTGCTGCACACCTAGAATACTGGAAGATTTACAAGATCTTTTCTTGCTGTAGCTTAAGAAGCAATATGTACATGAGCCACCGTCTTCATGCTCGGCACGTATGAGAAAGCATAAGATGACCTTAATATTAGGCATCTGCTCTTCCTATAATAAGCATTTTTGGGTTTGCCCCACCCTTGTATTACAGCCTTGATCTTCCTTGATCTCAAGCAGGCCCATTTCTTCCCTCATAGGTTTGATTATAGGATCAGGACATAATGATCTAGCCAAGGGAGTTCCAGAAGACATTAGGGATTTGCTTCATGACTCACAGAAGCCAAACAAAAATATTTAATCTACTCAGCAGGCAATTATACAAATTGCTGGGCAGAATCCATGTAGACGGTCACTGCTTTCACAACTGCTTATTGGTACTGGCTTCCATGGGGCGAGTGAAGTTTGCTACACTCCTTATGTTCACCATGGTGAGGTGTCCTCTGCGGCTGGCTGAATTCAGCCTGCATCAGCACTATTAATTACACAGGGTGCTGTGCTGATTTTTTTTTCTCTAACCATATGGGTACTGGGACTGTGCTCCTGCGATGGAAGTGTGATTTCTTACTTAAATTGGGGTTTTTCTGTTGAGAAGAATGAACTTCTGTGGCTTGCACTTCTTTTCTAGTATCTCAGTTGATCTCATCACCGAGTCTTTCAGAGTAGAAACTGCTGCTTCTGTGCCATTAGTGAACAGGTCTGCATACAGTCCCTGAGTTATCTCCTTCTACCCCGCCTGATAATCAACTTCCTTCTCATCAGCTGCCATTTAGGGTAATCAGGCAGGTTGGAACCCTGCAATTTGTCATAGTAGCAGTGCCCTACAAGCCAGAAGGCCTTTGAGGATTCAGTGGATGAACAACTGTAGAGGCTCTCTTCTGCTGGCGTCAGTCCAAGATGAATGAAACTTCATTCTAGTTACTCACAAATGGAAAATGAGTATCTGTATCCGCTCCAGTATTGTGCTGTACATGACACTGTCACTGAAGTCAGCGGAAGCATAAATGGATTCTCAAGGCGGTGCAATTCACTTCTTTCTCTTAGACCAAAGTAAAGCCTGTATCAAATGCCAAGACAGTTACTGGCATGTGCAGTTTCTTGTTAATTAGTAACACTACATGAAATAAAATACATGCATTTCTGTTGCTAAAAAAAGGTATGGTTTGTTGATGTCATTTCTAATAAATATAAATTATTTAAGCTTTTTCTAGTTTTGAGTCCTAGTGATTGTGTTTGTTTTTCACTGGCAGGCATTTGTGCCTGGAGATTCTTTGTATATGGAGATATGGGGAAAAAACGACAAATGTTTCTGAAACACATTTGCGAGTAGATACATTAATGCGTGAGTGTTCTTATTTAGCAATGTGTAAAAATAAACAGCTGATCTGCCCACAAAGCCGCATGTGCAATTTACACTGCACAGATGTGACAGCAGAATGTTTCCAAACAACAGAGACCTCAAAAGAAGTTGTTTGCATGCTAGGTTCACATTTTCAACCTAGGCATACCAAGATTTGATACATATTTTAAATATTTTATGATTATCCTTTCCCAAGCAAAGCCTCTCTTCTCTAACAGGGCACCTCTTCCAGCATTAAAAAGTTGTAAATAACCTGGAAAGTTGACCTAGGTGGGTAATCAGATTGTCTCCCGTGAAACTTGGAAAGTGGTAGCAGTTGAGTGTTGAGAACATCTGGCCCACAGATATTCTAAAAGAATCAGAGAAACTCTTGTGTATTTGGGGGTGTAGTGTTGTTTTGTCATATTCCATCTTTAATTAGGAGGAGGATTTCTTAGGTAGGGAAATGTACACTGACATGGTTCTCAGAGGGGCAGGAGCCTCAATTTCCACGTGGTTGCGCACCTATATACCACTCAAACCATGGTAGGTGGTACCAGGTTGGTGTCCTGGTGTAGTTACCTACAAGTCAGTCTAGTCATGACTGTGCCAAACTGGATTCCCTTTGTCAGTAACAGCATTGTAAAGTAGCAAGACTGAAAGATCAAAGGATAAGCCAAGCTGAAAGCGGAAAAAGTGCAGTATGGAAACTTCTCTGAAGTGGATATGTTCATTGCCATTATGATCTTTGAAGCTTAATCCTGCTAATGGTTTGAGTTGCTGATCCAAGGCTGCTCAGAGTCACTCAGCAGTGGCTGTATACAAAAGCACTTGCTCTTTTTATTCAAAATTCAAGTGACAACTGTCAGTTAGCAGTAGTTTTTCATACATAAAAAAAAAAAGCACAACATAGCTGTAATAAATTGCAGTATTTATACCTCTTCATAAACTAGCCTGGTGTGAAGATAAGCAAAATTGTAAAACCGTAGGTCTCCTAAGTCTTTATAAATAAAGCTGCTCCTTGTGAGCTACTGGATTGTGACAGTAGAAGAGAGCCTAGCTAGCATTGATTCAGTTGATTAGCAAAACCTGGGAAGATTCAGTGAAGCACCAGTGCTTTTCCCATCACTGCTTTTCAGTTTCCAGTTCAAAACAGAGTTGATAGTGTGATACATGTCACCCCAGTGTAAGAACCTGAGAGGGAGAGGAGCTGTAGGTCAGATCCCTATATCAGGTGATAGAACTGGACAGGGTCATGGAGGGCTGCAAGGGGAAGCAGGGGTCAAAATATCATATACACCCTATTGCCTGTATTGCAGCCTTGTCGCTTATTTCTGGCTTTGGCGGTAAGGAGAGGAGCAGCAGCAGCAACTAACTGGAACACATTTAGAGCTGGTTGCTTCCCCAGTAAACTATCATAAACTAACAAACATATGAGTAAAAAAACTTCAGTTTTAGTTTCAATCGCCGGTCACTCACAGGACATGTGCGTGGTAGCGCTCTGTAATTGAGCCTGATCAGGAAGCAGTTTGTTTGTAGTCATCCAGAAGCATCTGGTTGGGTTGTGCACACACATGCTAAACCAAAAGAGTATCCTGCAAAGAAGTCCTGGCCCTTGAAGGCATGTCTACTTATGTATGCATTTAAATTTTCTGATTACAGGAAATTTCAACTTTCATCTCTTCAAACAGTGATTAGAATCAAACTTCAAGGCAGTGCTTTGCTTTAAAAACATATCAGTAACTTGCACCAGGCTATGTAAAACATTGTTTAAAATGAATCACTTTATGAATCCCTTACTTGGATTTGCTTCACTGTTTGATAGCTTTTGTTTGATGGGACCCTAGTAGACCATGTGAGTAGGGAATGGAATTGTTTATCTTTTATTTTTGGCCATTCTGCCATAGTTAGTACAGTTTAATAATAATAAAAATAAATCGGAAAAAAGCAAAACGTAAGAGCTCTATATGTTTCTCTAAAAATGGTCAGGAAATTTATGGACAACAGTGCTTGCTTGGAAAAGACAAAATCACTAGTTAAAAGCTCTGTGAGGCCCTATGGAGGAACTATTTTCTTTCTGACATGCATATATGCAAATAAATATATCATTCCTCCCCAGACACAAGACACAGCTTGTCCTGTAGCTGAAGGAGGAGTATCTGCTGCTCAGAGGACTTGTTGTGGAACACTATCCTTTTCTGTATAGCAACTGGTTCAGAGTCATTTGAGGTCAACAGTGCCCTGAACCTGCACACAAAAACCAGGAGCTTCTCCTTTCCTGATGAGCTGTGTAAGCAATTCAAAATATGACCAGGAATAGTCCTCCAATAGCTAGTTAATTAACAAATACAGTTAATTTTGAGACCTTCACTTCCTCTAGCAGACAAATCACAAAAAAGCAGTCCATTCACTACTACTAAACTAGTAGTCGTTTTGTCTCCCATCAGCAAAAGGACAAGAGAGTGAACAGACTCCAGTTTGCATTGTATTTCAGATAATATTTCTTTCATATGGGGTTATTGACAGCCTGGGGCAGCTTGTGCCGGTATAGATTCACCAGAGTGAATTTTCTACCACTTCAGAATGAATGTAGTTCTTGCGAAAACTTTCTCAATAGGTTTTACAAGCTCTAAATATCATTCACCAAAAGATCTTTGCATTTAGCCTGGAAACTCATTCCTAATTTTCTGCCCGTTCAACCACAGAGGTGGATCCACACAGGAACAAGAGCAAGGAAAGCAAGTCACAGAGGTTTTAAACTTGGACATGTCTCTGTAGCACCATGGGGTTTTTGCCAATTGCTCCATCCATAGTTATGTATACATATAATACATATATATATTTGTATTAAAGTGTGATACAGTAGAATGATGAAAGATATGCTAGAAAATGCATTAATAATTGAGCTGAGGTTTGAAACATACTCTTTTACTTCATATGCTTGAAAGATTCCTGTTCCTTAGTCTCTAAATTGACAGATACAACAAAAAGAAATATCCAGACTGGCTTGTCTATGTCAAATGTAATTGCTTTGTTAGAGTATATTCTCTCATTTATAGAGAATATCTAAAAATATCCTCTATGTTTTGGTGTACTACAAGTGCAAGGATGGATGCTGTGCCTATTACAAAGAATGATTAGCATCTCTTTGGCTCTCCATGGCAAAACCAAAGCAGAGGTATCAGAAGCAGATAAATCAGTGGCAGCTTTGCTGTTGCAAAGACACAGTGCTGTCAGTGCAGTACTGCAGAGGACAGTTCTGCCAGGAAAATGTTGTAGCCAGGAGGGCAATATGACAATGAATGCTCAAATTTAGAATCTTGCTGAGAAACGGACTTGCATTAAGAGTGTGTTTTTAAGCTACCTGCAAATTTTGATCTTTTAATTTCCATCTCTCCTCCCCTTCTTTCCCAACAGGCTGACTGAGATAGGCAACTTCTCCATATTAAATACTTCTGACTACAATCCCAGGTCAAATCAGGCATCCTGCACATTCCCTTTTTCCAACAGTAAAGCCTTCCCTCTGTGCAAGCCCCATATATAGTATCTAGTTCTTGAGAATGATGCTGGGGAACTCCACTGAGCAATGCCAGTGAATCTTGTCATCCTGGTTGGAGCTGGGTAGGGAATTCCCAAAGTGCTCAGTCATCTGGAGAAAGACCTCACGGTGCATGGCATCATCCCAGGACAAATTGGTCCAGGTCTCAAAAAAGAGTGAATTTCAAAAGCAAGGCTAGGGATTAAGGAAAAGCTTCCACCATCCATAATAAAACAGATCAGGAGTCAGAAATTCTACCCCTTTCACACCCTTGCAGCATACCCAGAACTGGACATCCAGGTCAGCTGCAGGGACGAAAATAAAGCCTTGCTTCATTGGTTGGGCGCTCAGCCCGTCAGTCCCTCCAGTCACAGCTGTGCAGGGAAGTTACTAGGGCTGCAGCTTCATAAACACATGTACTGGAGGTTTGGGAATGTCCCAATTACAGATATTGTGCAATACACACGAAAGAGGTCTGCAAAAGGCATCAATAGGTAGGTCTTTATTTGTAGCCATAAAGTTCCTGTGGTGGGCCAGGTTTTTGAGTGGGAGTCGGGAACTGCATCCTCTGAGATTTTTGGATCTAACACATTGTAACACTGGGTAAGACCACAGAAGGCCTTACCATGTATTAGATTAAGAACACGTATCACTGTTCCAAAATTAAAAAAAGAAAAAGGAAAAAACCAACCTTGCTCTATCAAAGAGCAAATGGATTTAACTACAGAAAATAGATGCTAAGCTTAATGAGGCTGCACATTTTAATGAAGATCCGAGGCTGGCCATGCATTTTTAGGGCTTCCTTATCGTCCTTCCTTATCGTCCCTCACCAGTATTTTCTCATGTGTGTGAGTAAATGCAACAAAGCTGTGATTTATACTAATGCGTACGAAGAGATTCCATTCTCTCTAAAGAAACCCCCTAAAATCCCACTGCAGGACAACCCCCCTATGCCCAACTGTGCGGGTTTGTCCTGTGGGAAAGCTGAGGAGATCTCACATGACACAGTGCCCATCGCCCTGGTCAGTGTGGTGGTGCTGGCTGTGGTGCCAGTGCGTGGCTGCCCCCACCATGACATGAGATGAGATTGGAACAGGTCTAACCAAATGTCCTAAGAGCATTCGGAGAAGAAAAAATATCAGGTGCAGTCATGAGTTATTTGTGCTCTTTAAAATATTTTATTGATCTGGTGGCATTGGGCTGCGGAGTTTTTGAATCACAAGATAAGCCATGGGCGTAATTTAATAGGATCACTTGTTGCTTAAGGTTTGGTGCCTTCTGTTTTTAAGGGAAGTTGGTGCTGCTGTGTGGGCAACTTTCATAACGAGGTCTGAAGCAATAAGTGACACTTGTTTCCAGAATCCAGAGCAAACCCCAGCATTGTTTTTGACACACTTTGTTGGGTACATTTGCAGTCTTGTGACTTTCCAAGCGAGCATCTGGTTTCGAGGCAGTTTCTGAAATGACATATTGATTGCTGCTTTGAGGTCTTCCTTTGCTTAATATCAGCCTGGTGGAATTTCAGAAACTTTCCTTTTTAAAGAAACAGACTAGTTCACAGAACATGGCTGTCAGGAGGCAGCTGCCCTTAATGTCTAAACCTCCTGAAACCATCTGCAGCCAGTCAAGAAGGTACTGTATTCGGTGTCTTAATGTCTCGGAAGCACTGAGAGTATGATAAAATATTTTTCCTCAGATGTAAAACATATTTTCCCTCTTTGTTGTGAATAATAAATCTTCCTGATACTGTAATGCTGTAGGATTCCACAACAGGAACACTTTTAAAGGAATCTTCTCCTCTGGAGGGAATATTATATTGCTCCCATTAGAAGGCTTGTCTTCTATTTCAAGAGCCCATAATTCATTAGCTGAATGCTTGTAAATGTCGCCTAGTTACAGGTCCTCTAGGATCAAGTATTATTCCCTGCTTTCTGGTACCACATTACACTGTCGGATCATGGAGAGACAAATTTATTGCTATTTGTTTTCCTTCAGGATTACAAATGTGTAATTTAAGCTGTAAACTGCCAGCAGCACAGACTTTTTTTCCTTTTTTTTCTCTATGCACAACACTGGACATGTGGCTCTAAAAATAGTATGAAATATCAGCTCAAACACTGTAGGCCAAACACCAATGGGTTCCAGTGGGACTTTTGCTCCTTCAGTCATGGTTAAATCCATTTGATTTCTAGCTATGAGTGCGAGGGGACCATTGCCTGCGCAGTCAGGCCATGGGCTTGCAGGGCAAGTTGTTATTCCTGTAGATGGGGATGCGATAGCCCCATGGTTAAATGCCTCACTCAGGGCTACACACCGACTCAATGACAGCAATTAGGATTCGGAAGCTCCCAAGAAAGGACCCTGTGCTCGGCCTTTTCAGGTTGACCTCCTCATACCCTCCCTTCAGCTTTATCCTCCTGGTACAGGCTTGCAAAATGCGCTGGCTTGCAAAGAGCAAACAGTTCGGTGACAGAGCTGAACTGTGCAGCGGAGAGAAATCTAGTTGTAAGAATCAAGAGGAAATCTGACCATCTGGGTCCTACGTGTTGCTTCTGCACCCTCTCCACTCAAGAATGTAGACTGCTTCCTCCTTGGCAACCCCTGGGCAGTCACGTAAAATACGGGGTGTAACAGGGGTAGAGCCAAAGGTCACAGATCTTTGTGGAACTGACGGTATCGGGCGTCAAAGGGGACAGGGTCTTGTGGCTAGACTTGACATTCAGGCATCCCCTGAAATAATCAAAATGCTCTGATACTGAACTAATCCATTCGAGAAAAGTAGAGGTCAGTGAGCCTTGGCTAATTTCTTAAAAAATAAAATGATTTCCTATTGAGAAGGATATTTAGAAAAGGATACAAGACCATTACAGTGTTAAAAGTCCCAGTTAGGACTTCTTTTTGAAATAAAATTTTTCATTCTCATAACATTTTAAGCATTTTTAATTTTTACAGACTTTCCAGAGACAGAAAAAAGGACAGACTGCAAGGAAATGCAGTTCTCTCATTCTTTTATCAGCTCTCCAAGAGCATTAGAATTAAGTGGAGAAAAGATACTTAAGGGAGAAAATGTAAATACTTTGAAATAAAAACAATAGTTCAGTTTCACAGAAAAAAAGAGAAAAAAAAAGAAATATCCTGTAAATGTTCAACTTAACTAAATTACAGGACTGGGCAACACTACAATTGCCAGAATGCTAATCATGAATGCAAAAATTGTATTCCAACCAAAATTTACATTAAGGATTACATGTATCCAGTCACACTTCCTAAAGGAATGGTCGTGGGAAGGGAATTGTATGTGGTAAAGAAATACATTGGGGACGGCCTCTGCTAGCTTAGCAGTTTGTCTCTTCTATCATGAACCTGCTTCTGTACAGTGATACAAATTAAGACCCCGCTATTAAGCTATTTATTGTGTTTGTTTTATTTCTTAACTGAGACTTTTTATAGAGTTGTGCCAGGGAGTTCTCAGTTGAGCTGTTAGACCAGCAAAGACAAGGATTTGGAGAGGGAGCAACTGGGAAAGAGTAAAATCTGCACCTGGATCAAGAGCAGCTGGTAGGATCACAGCCCACTGCCCACATCCCCAGGCTCGCAGCCTGCACACCCAGCTATTTGTCCATCCACAGCTTGTCGTGCCATCCATTACTGGCAGATAAACACTTCAGCTTGGTGTTTCCACTCAGATTATTGCTGGTGGAAAGGTAATTCATTTGAATTATTGTCAGTCTTCATTTTACTAATTCATAGGGAGGAACTGCAAGCTCCTCATAGTTGGTATATGGAGACATTACAGTGCAAATCTGTCCTTAGTTAACATGTTTAAAGTTTTTCTTTCCATCTGCATTAATGTTATTGTTTAATTAACTAATTTAATTAAATTACTGTTTTAATGAATTCTTCAATTCTGGGAAAAATACACAGGAAGTTATAGTCATATGGAAATATATATGGCTGTATATCTCGACTATACCTACAGTTCAGCTAATACACTTTATTTACATCCTAATGGAGTTGGTCAATATATAGAATTTCTCTTCCCGGAAAACTTGCAGCTTGACTGCAGCTGGAAGGAGGTGCTGGGATGGAGCGGCCCCGGGAGCGCTGGACCCGCACACATCTGTGGAGTGGAGGGCGGCAGGACGTAGGACGTGGTGAAAAAGGGCTCCATAGGGATGCAGTAAAGCCTGAGCTCTTCCGTGCTGGGCCTTCTCTGCTCTGCCCAAAGAGCTGCAGGAGCTCTGGCCAGGGCAGCTCTTGCTCAGAGCTCCCCAGCAAGAGAACACAGAGCCCCGGTGCTTGACCCAGCCAGGTGTGGCAGGCTGGGAATTCAGAGGGTGCAAACGTGACTCAGGCTACGTTGCTCCATCACTCGCTGTATACACCTTGGACATAGCTTAATAACCATCTTTGCTTTGAAAGGGGAAAGCCGGAGGAGCCAGGGAGGCCCATGAACGGCGAAGAAGGAAAGGCCTAGAGGACGTGGGGCTGGCAGTCTGTAGTCATCGGCAAAGCAGGCTGGGAGCTCAGGACCCTGCAGCAGAGCTGCATCTGTCGCAGTCCTCTCTGCTCTCCCCTTGCTGAGCACTCTCAATGCAGGCAAGATGGTTTCTTACTGCCGTATTCCTGCCATACTAAAGCTTTTTCCTTTAGTTCATTCTTAATGTGTCCTTTTAACTGAAATTACTCCTTTGTTATTTCATTTAATCCTCTTACTTTGTTAATTCAATATCAGTGAGAGCTCCGTTTTCTCCATTGTGAAGCACGGTGGTTTTATTAGCTATTTAGCTTCACTTTCTGTTCTCCAGCTTTCACTGCAAAGGAGTTTTTAAAAAGAATCAATCACATAACATACCAAGTGGTTTTGAGCAAAATGTTATCTTTCAGAGTTAAAACGGGTATAGTAGCCCACCTGTCTTCAAATGTCCGATGCATGTACAGCAGCATGGCTGGAAAAATTCCCGTATTCTGTAGGAAATGTGGTTGTTCTGCGAACAATTGGGATTAATCACCTAGTTACAGTGAGACAATTTGCGAACAGATGGTGAGAAGAAGCATGTGTGAACTAAACTACTATTTGCATACCTTATAGCTATTCCTATTTGCATGTTTTTAATTTTAATATTGAATGTCTTTGCTTTGAAGAGCTTTTTTGGAAATAAAATTACCACTTTTCAAAGACACAAACCAGCTTATTTTTTGAAATACAGTGGTGCCAAACACACAGTGCTCCCGATGCTGTTATTTACCAGATGACACATGAACCAGAGTTTCTTCCAGGGCCAAGTCCAGTTAAGCCATAAATTAAAACTCGAATCCTACTCAAGTCACTGGGACACATGCTCTTGCTTTAGCTGTGGCGTGTGCTCAGGGCTTTGCTGAATCAGGATCTGTGGTAGGAAAAGCTACGCTGAACTTTTCATAAAAATACGGAGGATAGCCCGGGCCTGCCCACATTGTCCCATCTCAGTGCAGTGGGGCCAATGAACCTCGCTGCGCTCGTGTCTCCGCTCTGTGCAGACCTGGCAAAGCAGCCCAGTGCACAGGTCGAAGCAGGACTGTCCTCACGTATTGGCTCATCCTTTACCCAGCACGTGGTCAGAAGCTCCCTGTTCAACTGCAAGGCACCAGGTTATTGCTAACGGAGACGAGGTGGGTGTGCTGAGCACTTGGGTCTCAGCCATGAGCAGTGACTAGAGGTGAAAAGAGGTGCACAGGGCAACGAAGGTGCCCGTGCAGTGTGGCCCAGCAGCTCAGCCATGTCCGCTGAGGAGGTGAGGGAGGTTTGGGGACTTTGGGACTTGTCTCTCCTTCCCTGAGGGGGCAAGCATCCAACCAGCACTTTGTAGATGTTTGTCACAAGCCCTGCAGCAAACTAAAGCATTAGTTCAAGATCTTGTCTGGCTGTGAGACCTGGATCTAGAAGATCTCAATAAATGTACTGATAATTTGCAGGATAGATGCCACAACTGAAGCTGGAACCCCTGTGCATCAGGCACCAGAAGTACTTAAGGCGGTATCATAAGATCTTAAGTATGGAACAGACCGAAACAAATTTGATTAGCGTTATACTTATTGTAGCAGATGGGGAGCTGAGTCATAGAATCACAGAGTGGTTGAGGGTAGAGGGGACCTTTAAGGATCACCCCGCTCCAGGAGGGTCACCTAAAGCGCAGTGCCCAGGATCATGTGCAGGTGGCTTTTGAATAGGCATCTCCAAGGAAGGAGATGCCACAGCCTCAATCTTCACAGCAAAACACTGTTTTTCTTTCCATGCAGTCAGAATTGCCTGTGCTTCACTTTCTGCCCATTGCCTTATTTCCTGTCCCTGAGCACCACTAAGGAGGGTCTTGTCCCACTCTCTTTACACCCTCCTTTGGATATTTATACACACTGATAAGATCTGCCCCTCAAGTCTTCTCCAGGCTGAACAGCCCCAGTTATCTCAGGCTTTCCTCATATGGGAGATGCTGCAGCCCCTTCATCATCTCTGGGGCCCTTCACTGGCCTCTCTCCAGTGGCTCCACGTCACTCCTGTACTGGGGAGCCCAGCACTGGACCCAGCTCTCCAGGTGCAGCCTCACCCGGGCTGAGTAGAGGGGGAGGTTCCCCACCTCGACCTGCTGGCAGCGCTCCTCCTGATGCTGATGAGGATGCCATTGGCAAGCTGAGGCACAGTAAGATGAAGCAATTTATTTCAAACTAGACTGCAAATCTATAGTAGATTCAGAGTGCAGATCTGAGACTTCATCCAGGCACTTAGCTGGAAAACCATTAGTCTGCTCCAAACAAAATCAGTGTATGCGACCCAGCACTAGTGAACAGGGAGCTTCACATAGGGGCCGTGTAAAAAAGTACTCTTTTGTTGAAGAATATCCCAGACTTAATATTGTTGGTGCTTTTAGAGAGCCTTCAAACAGAGCAGTTTAAGAACTCAAGAAAAAAAATATTACCTGATGTCTACAATGATCTTATTCTTCTCATTAGGCTGTTGTACTGTGGAACTAATGGGATATTGGCAAGCAAACATACTTTGATAAAAGCTTCTTGCAGCTATATTGGAGAATTACTCAGTATTGTGTTTGCAGAGATGACGTGCATCATCAGAAGATTGACCATGCCAGGAGACTTGTCAGCATGTGCTGTTTCTACAAACACATCATAACGGGAACATTTCTGTCATTGCACACCACATAGCTCCATTAAAAGTCATTATCATTAATAATAGCTGTGTTTATTTGGGTAGCACGGAGACCCTGACAGAGAGCTCTCCCCCTGTGCTCCAGGCTCTGTGCAGGCTACCAGATGGTCCCTGTTCTGCACAGTTTGCAGCCTTAATGTACGGGCCTAGCTGTGACACTGCAAATGGAGAGTGAGCTTTACCTCTCACACCTTCACAAAAGGCAATAGTTTGAGGGAGGTCTCAGGCAATGGCCTTGCTTTTGCTCTCACACTAATACTTACGATGGGAAACTTGGGTATGGCTCAATGATGAACCCAGAGAACTAGACAAGAGCTGCAGGATGTCTCATTATGCTCTACAAGCCCATAGGATCCATCTGCCAGCTCAGTCCAGAGAGTTTTTGAGCTTACAGGCTACTGTCTGCCAAATCTGACAGGAGTACAGCTCCCAGAGACAGTTCAGGTTCCATGGAAGAGCATGTGAAACAAGTAGGTGGGGAAAGAAAAACCCTTGTAAATGCTGAGGACCTTTATACTAATGATTATTAGTCCAAGGAATGTGACTGGAGAAATCTATTATGCTTTTTTGATGTTTCTCTAAGTGATTCTGAAGGTAAATTTGCTCAATTTGGCCTGTTTATAGCCGTGACATTCCTTCTTTACAGTATATTCTGAAACAGCATATATAGCAGGGTTTTTGCCTTGTCTGTGGGAAGATCTGTCCCCTGGACTTGAAGCAATACTAGCTTTTTGATTAGAGTCATCACTTTAAAGAAGATTCACAATCTCACAAAATATGCATAGTTATTTCATTGGTTATTCAAACCATTCATTAGGTGTCATTAGGTTTATGCAAACTCTACATCATTGTAAAAATTCTTGGAAATATCAATACTCCTCAAGGATGATCAACTGAATTACATCAAACTAGTACAGGGCAGCAGTAGCAATAAAAGACAGAGAAAATACAGAATTGTTTGTTCCACTGTCAAACGTGTACTATTCTATAGCACAGCTGCAGCACCGGGAGGAATAAACATGGCATTTAGGGAAAAAAGAGAAAAAAAAAAGCAGGCTTTTGTGCATATCACCGCTGCAGCCCCGCAGTCCGACAAAGTGGCTTCATTGCTTAAAGTGCAAACACTTCCTGCTGCAGTACCTCGGCTCGCAGCGTTGTTCAGATCAAACATGTGGACATAAACGATGATTTTGTTCATCCACGTTCGTTATGCTATTATAGCACCAGCTCATTCGGTATCCAGAGAGTCGCTACCCTGTCTAATGCATGTCCCAGGCTCTGAAATAGCACGTTGCATTTCTAAAGACTGAAGCAAACAAGGAGCCGTTAATTTCAGGCACGTGCTGGAGCATGAGAGGCACCTGGGCAGCATCGTGCGGTGCCGGGCGGCCTGGCTCTTCCCCTAGGCTTGAGCTCTGGGCTTGTGGGGGGCAAAGCAGAGCTGGAGGATGCCCCCAAAGGCCAGGAGCTGCATCAGTGGAGACCCCTGGGCTGCATTTCCGTATCTCTGCTGACCCAGAATGGCTTTGGTAGCTGACAGGGGGGCCCGCTTGGGCGTATACAGCTCTGTGGTAAGGCAGGCAGAATCACCGTGATGGTCTCTTGCTGTTTTAGTGTGGAGCCACAAAAGATGAGCTCTTTTCCTTTCTAAGCAGCTGCTGTGCAGGAAGGCAGCCATAATAAAATCCTCTAAATTTGAGCCAGGGACCTTGATCTTTTTCATCAAGAGATTTTGCCAGAAATAGGGGTGCAAAGAACAGCCACTTTTTACTGTATTTGCCTTCTTTCTGCATTCTCTCTTCCTGCATCCTAGAAGGCAAGTTGCTCTATTCTGTTGACTGTAGGCAGTCAACAAACAGGAACTCTGGTCTCTCCGAAGTCAGCAAAATATGTAGTAAAATGGGAGAATAAGCCTTTAAGTCACCATCACATTTTTCATTCATCTGGAGCACCACAGTTTGACCAAGTTTTCATTGGAGGCCCTTGTGTATTTACAGGCTTGTGACATGTTATCTTTGACATAATTTCTGTCAAAATGAGCACCAAGTGAGCCAGGATCCCGAACCGTTGCTGGAGGGAACTGTGACAGAGGCCTGTTGGTTCCTCCTTGGCGTTTCAGAAATCCGAGCGTGGTAACAGAACTAACCATCATTCGTGCTGGAAAGAGCCACTAGGATAGAGGAGCTGCATCTGGATTCGCTTTTACCACATGGAATGGCAGCTACTATGTCCTATAAAGTCCAGGGAACGATCAGATGCCATTAAGTTAAAGATATTTACAGCTGACATTTAAAAAGTGAGTCTTTTAAAATTGTTCTTCTCATATGTCCTGTTCTTTCACTGAGTTGGTAGCCCAGAGTTGCTGCCCCGAGTTGGTAGAAAGAATCAAACCGAAAATGTTCTATTATTTTTTTCTTTTTTTCTTTTTTAGGTAAAGCCTATCAAAACATCCAAATTCAATTTAAATTTTACAGAGCTCACTGACTTCATCAAAATTCATGGGTTAGCATTATTTGTCTACTAGGGAACGGAAGTTTTAGTTTATTACAGGGATCTGGAAAATGTAATTGTCACCGAGATCAGATGAAATTATATTGATCACAAGGAAAAAAGAAACCCACAAAGCTGAAGGCACAAAAATATCTAATTTGTTTTCATGTGCATTAATGCACGAGTACTTACTAGAACTGTAGGATTCTTTTGTAGAAATGAAGTACTTCAAATCTTCACTTCAGTCGGGTCCTTGGTACAGACGAAGGTTGCTTTGGTTTCTGGTAGACATTAAAATGGAGTGTGAGGTTTTACACGGCCTAGTCCAAGTTAATTCATCATACTGCATCCTAATTTAGATTTAATTAAAGAAACTTAAGATCAAAAAAAGAATGCATGTTTGTAAGTTATGTGAAAATAAAGTGCTTCTGTAGCTTGATCACAAAAATTACGGTGAAATAAGCACCCGCTAAGACAAAAATTCAGAAGTTCCAATTACCACGATGTCCTGGTATTTTGATCTTCATCCTGAATAAGAAACGTGTGGTAGTTTAAACTAACGTGTGTAGTTTAAACATCCACTTCTAGCGCTGAGCGTGACTCAACACGGACGCGAAGACGCTTAGGTCGCGAGCCCACAGCGCGTGGCTGTGCGTGGGAAGGCAGGCAGGGAAGCGTCTGCTGCAGCCCCCGCTCCCCTGAGCCGGTCTTAGCCCCCCACGCCGAGGCGCTGGGTTTGATGAACTGGGCGTGAAGGCGGCTGGAAGCAGAAGGCGCTGGGGGAGCTCTGGCAGCGAACAGCTTTTTGCACTGCTCCTCAGGAGCGCACAGAGGCCCTGGAACACCCGCGTCCGCTCACAGTTCACCCTGACACGCAGGTGAGCCCGCAGAAAGGCCACGTGGCAGCAGAAGTCCTGATCTGAGAGCGGCCTCCTGGAGCACCACAACAAAATGAACATGCAGACGTTTCCGTCTGCCTGGAGGATAGCAGAGTACGCTCCTCCTGTTTGCAAGCTGGGAAGAGCAGCTCCTGAGCTGAAAAACGATCTGATAGAGGAATTGCCTATTGCCTATTGTGCCCTTCCCCACCCTTGGCATACATGGTGTCTCTAGGAAGAGCAACCAGGAAACACCAAGTACTGCGTCGGTAATAGACAGACGACCGTCAGCTTCACGTTGCTGCGATGGCAAATCCAGCTGGTTATGTGGAAGTGATGATGCCCAAGCACAGGCTTCTACTGGACCGTGACTAGTGTGCCACAGCTCAGAGCCAGAGCAAACATAACGCCAGCAGGGTCGGCAAGACAGCAGATAGCCTCAGTGAGAGCTACCATCATCAGCAGGGTTCCAGCAAAGGCTGCTCTTAACAGCCCAAGACAACAGTCGCAGCAGGGAGAATTTTGTACAGGGCAAGTTGAGGAAAATCTTGTGCTTTGTATGGTGACCTTTGGAATTGCTAATGAGCGCTGTGATCTTTTGGAAAGCAAAGAGAAGATTATTCCTCGTGCTTGCAGGGTTTGCCCAGGGAGAGTCCCAGCTCGCTGTTTACAGCTGATTCATGAGCTTAGCAGCAGCCTGAGCGACCCATGTGAGCCAGGGCCAGCTCATTCCACCTGAGCTGCCAGCCAGCCTCTGGCACGGAGCTCGGATCGCTGCCGCCGCAGCGCGGGCAGCAAGCGCCGCCCCGGCTACGAGCAAGCGCTTGCTGCAACACAAGCAGCTCACGATGGCTTTTTGGTGCTAGTGGTCCTCCAAACCGGCACAGTTGCTTGTTTTAAATTTGCATTTAAATTTGCATTAGGGGCAGGAAGCAGAAAACAAGCTAATGCTTCTGCTTTGGAGGGATATTGAGTGTTTTACGTGGTATTTAGGAGAAGGGGCTGGTGGAGGAACACGAATCTCCCTTCCTAAAAATTCAGTGTTCATTCTCCATTTTCATAGTACCTCTCTTAGTACTCATCTTGAGCAGAGGGCACGTGTTGGATTATCAGACCCTGCGTGCGCTGGCTCAGGGTAGGCAAACGCCTGGAATTGCCAAAGGAGGGGACGCAGTTGCTCAGCCCCCCCATTGCCACCCAGGGAATTAGTGCAATTAGCAAATGCAGGACAGAGGAGGTTCTCAGGATGGCATTTTTATACAAGAATCAAGAGAAGCTAATTTTCTGTCACAAGGAGAGAAAAGAACAAGCAACCAAATGCTGCCCTGAAACTCTCGGATATTTTTCTTGGGAAATAGTTAGCAAGGACCCGATTCTTCTCTTGTATTTGTAAACAAGTTAGTGTCAACAGCAACATCCCAACGTTAAATATTGCTGCACCAAATCCAGATGTCCTAACACATGTAAAATTTGATGAAGTCCATAGGAGTTCTTCTGTGGATAAGGCGAGCTGCTATCTGTTTATTGCAGAGTACAAGATATCTGTAAAAACTTACTATCCTTCCAGGCTTTGGCTTGGATTAAAGCTTCTTGGGGAAGATTCAGTAGTTCCTCTGACCATACAGCTTATAGATATCCAAAGTCATAACACGAATGGCCGTCTTGCTCTGCCTGCATGGGACACTTGGTAAGGGGAAGGGGAGTGAGAAGCAAGCGAGCAAGTGACAAGGGCCTTTGTGGAGCGCCATCAATAAACAATTCCCCGGGAGCGGCCGGAGCAGGATCCCGTTGTTGTTGGGCGCCCGCGGGCGCCGCGGGTCGGTGTCAGCCCGCTGGGTAACGCGAGCGGCCGTCACAAGCGCGCCCGGGCGGACGGGGCGCGGGAGGCCGGAGCTCCAGGCACCTCTTTGCCAGGGACTGACTGCGGGCAAGTGCCTTCACCATCCGCACATCCTTGTGTGCAGCTCCCCTTAGTGCATAACTCATCCATAGGTCACTTAATTCGACAGAAAATATCCTTTTTTGGATTTGGACTGTGTGCTATACCTCAAGCACATTAAAACTGTCCAGGAAAGTTAGGCACCTTGCTGTGGATCTTGACTGCTGACTTTATACTAGTATTTTAAATATTGTATTTTTAATATATTTTTTCCTGCTTTGCCTTTCAGGTGGTTTCCCTTTTGAAACATATTATTTATTTCCTCTTTGGAGCTGAGGATTACAATGAAGAAATGTTACAGACTGGTGCAGACTAGCGCTAGCTATGTGCAGACGACAGCAGTCTGTGAGATGGGTTCAGCCTCCCAAACGAGAAATTACAGACACCTAGGCCTCCACCTGTACTATGAATGTGGTTCTCAATAACAAATGCAGAGCATTTGTATTCACTGAAATGACTTACCAGACAATTCAGTGACATGCTAAAGAAGATGGCTCAGAACACAAATTATTATGGGTTGGCTCTCAGAATAGGCATCAGCTATTTTTACAAAAAAAGGGAAGACATAAAGGGTTATTTAATGAATATTAAAAAAACAGCATTACCTCAATAGCAGCATCATACAAGCCGAAAGTCTGTGTTCTCAAAGACTATGAAGTTGTTGCAAATCTTAAGACACAACATAATGTGATTCTAAAAGCAAAGTGTGAATGCAATATAAAAACTCCTGTCAGGAACATGAAGTTATTTGCAGACCAACAGAACATTAAGTAGTACATTTATCTGTCACCAGTAATTTTCAAATAAATTTCTGGATACATTACTTCATTGAAATTACACGGTCTGTATGATCTGTATGATGTGAACAAACAGATCAGGTAACCACAGTAATCTTTCCTGCTTGATAAACACTGAATTTCAGTTTTAGAACATGATAGAAAATTACTGTTTTTCTCTCCCATGGGTTACTTTTTAAAAGTCATTAACTTGTCACTGCACAAGCTGATTAGTTTCACTATTCCATTAAAAAAGCAATTCAATTATTTTCTCTTTCCACACTGAAATCTATCATTAAATTATCACAGAATCACAGAATGCTTGAGGTTGGAAGGGACTTCTAGAGATCACCCAGTCCAACCCCCTGCACACGCAGGGTCCCCTAGAGCATGTGGCACAGGGTGGTGTCCAGGCGGGTTTGGAAGATCTCCAGAGAAGGAGACTCCACCACCTCTCTGGGCAGCCTGTGCCAGGGCTATGTCACCCTCACAGGAAAGAAGTTCTTCCTCACATGGACATGGAACTGCCTGGGTTTCAACTTGTTCCCGTTACCCCTTGTCCTGTCAGTGGCCACCACAGAGAAGAGTTTGGCCCCCTCCTCCCTACATTCACCTCTCTGGTATTTGTACATATTGATCAGATCCCCTCTCAGTCTCCTCCAGGCTAAACAGGCCCAGCTCGCTTAGTCTTTCCTCATATGACAGGTGCTCCAGTCCCTTAATCCTCTTTGTTGCTCACTGTTGGACCCCCTCTAGAAGCTCCACGTCCCTCCTGTTCTGGGGAGCCCAATACTCCAGGTGCAGCCTCACCAGGGCTGAGCAGAGGGGCAGGATCCCCTCCCTCGCCCTGCTGCCAACGATCCTTCTGATGCAGCCAGGATCCCATTGGCCTTCTTGGCCACGAGGGCACACTGCTGCCTCATGGTTAACTTGTTGTCAACCAGGACTCCCAGATCCCTCTTTGCAGAGCAACTTTCTAGCAGGTCAGCCCCTAGTCTGTGCTGGTGCCTGGGGTTACTTCTGCCCAGGTGCAGGACCCTGCACTTGCCCTTGCTGAACCTCATGAGGTTCCTCTCTGCCCAACTCTCTACCTGGAGATCGAGATGCCACCTCTGGATGACAGCACAGCCCTCTGGAGTGTCAGCCACTCCACCCAGTTTGGTGTCATCAGCAAACTTGCTCAGGGTGCACTCCATGCCCTCATCCGAGTCGCTGGATGAACAAGTTGAACAGCACTGGGCCCAGCACACAGGCCTCCAACTAGACTCAGCCCCGTTTATCACGACCCTCTGGGCTCTGCCATCCAGCCAGTCCTCGATCCACCTCACTGTCCTCATGTCCAATCCGCACCTGTGAAGCTTTATGAGGCATCCAACAACTTGCAAATAGCTGATGAAGTATTTTATAATATCTATATATGTAGGAAAAAAAAATACTATCAAAAAGGTGGGTAATTTATTAACTTTCCAGTAATTCAATGATTAAAGCAATATTTAAAACAAATATAAACAAAATAAGCATGTAAAGAGATTCAGGGATCCACTTTATGATTAATTTGCAAACAAGTTTTAAATGTGATAATAAACCAAAGAATAACATGAATAAGTGAGGGAACTGAGTAGCTGATATTAAGGCAACTGATCATTGCATTTTAAAGTCTGTATCTGTTGAGAGTTTAGACATTACAAAGGCTCTAAGGCTCTAGCATTTTTTTAAGCAGCAAGGTTAAGAGTAAAAAAACCCAAAGAAACAACAACAAAAAACCCACACAAAAATCCACACAGAGGTTAACGAATAAATTTTGTTTTGGTGATATCTAAAATTATTCTACATCTCACTGTACATCAGCATGATAGCAAGGAAGCAATACCTGACAGTTTGAAGGGTGTATAAATGTACACCACAGAGTTTCAACTGTTATCCTTCACAAACCTCCAGCATAAATTCAGCTAGTGAGTCCTACAATTTACTTCAGGTAATTTGCCTTAGGTGCTCATTAAAGCATGCACCTTAATGCACGTATCGTGGTGCTAAAATTTCCCTCTTTCCTCAGTTATTATATATTCAAAGCCCATGATTTTAATAATGAAGGAATTCTGCTCCCAAATCATGAACACGCAAACACAAGAGTGCCGCTTCATGCAGGTGAACATTGAGATCCCATGAATCAGTTGCACTTCCAATCTTTCGCCCATTGTTTATTCACTGCCTGTATCAGTGACTCACTTCTCCCACAGGAAAGCCAGCAGAAGGGCACTCAGGAAAAGGTTATTGCCAGCTTTCCCCACTCTTCCCTCTGCCCCATCAAGTCCAGTTGCTGGACCCACAGCAGAAGATGCACCAGCAGCTGCAAATGGACTTGGAGGCCTCCACTTCTTTTTTGGTATGTTTGTTGCTGAGAAAGAGTGCATACATTTTTAAAAGTGCCCCATATATATTACCTTTACACCTGCACTTCCTTATTTTCCAGTAAGTTGATAGAAGTTGAAATAGCAATCAGTTTCTTCTATGCAGCTGCTGCATACATCCCCATAAATAGAGTGCATGGATTTAAGTGGGAGAAGGAAGAATTAAGTTCGCTGTATTTTGTGTAGGCAAATGTCCCTTTGTGAACAGAAATTGGTCTCGGTGTTAGTGAAAAGGAGATTAGAAACTTCCTGCAACCACAACTTCTTTCACAGTACCTGGATTGCCAGTGGGACAAATGAAGAGGCCATAACTCTGGCTCTGCAATTCAATATAGTGATTTCAGTAATTCTTGCAAATTAGGGGGAAAAAAAAAAAAGAATAAAAAAAAGAGGCCTGAGGACACTTTCACATTGGCTGTGTAAATGCTAGTTGGTTCATTTAAAAGTGCTTATCAGTTTAGTCAAATATGCTATATATTCCCTCAACAACAGTACTGATATTGCTTCAAATCCTATGATACAAAATACAGAATAAATTAATTGTGTGCACATGGGAAAGAGGGAAAACAAAGAAAATCTCGCAGATGGAGAATGACAAGAAACATGTCAAACACAATGGCTTTGTCTGCTTTCTGTAACTTGCATTCCCAGTCTTACTGATTTGTCAAAAACTGACCTTCTGATGTAGCATCTCCTATGTGCATATGAAATACCTACAATGGCAATGTGTCAACATATGGTTTTAATGGCAATCACACAGTTGTCCACGATCCTAGAGGAAACATATATATTATGCTCCATTAGTGCAGAACAAGCCATTAAAAATGCATGCTGGTATTTAAGGACTACCCTCTTGGGCTCTGAGTGACAGTAAAAATCTCTATGAGGAGGATCAAGAAAGGCAGCCTAGCTTTTCTTCCTTAGCGACCTAGTGACGGAGCCAAGGGAAAGCCTAGGCTCACCCGCAAATGACAGTCACTTATTAGCATAAAAAGAGGAAAAAAAAAAAAATCACAGTGGCAGAAGCATTAATTCTGCTAGCGCAGTAGGCCCTTAACATGATAAGAGGAAAAGCTAAGCCAGCCCACATTAAAAACTGCATTTCAAGAGACCCTCAAAGGAGTCAGACCTTAGACCTGATGGAATGTGGAAGGGCAATTTCTACCTGATGGGAAGGTTTCTATCTAACCAAGAGATTAGGGAATTTCATGGAAACAATAACATCTGTTCCAAAACTGACAGAATTTGGTAGGTGTCCAGCTGAACAAATGGGGCTGGACACTGTTTATGTGAAATCTGTACTACACAAAAGAGACTTGAAATTTAACATGTGGAAAGCTGACATTTTTATATACAAGGAACTAGAGTTTTACAGAAATCTCACACTGCCGATTTGCTAAGCAGATCTATTGTAGTATTTAGAAGCTGTGCTTCTAAATTTACTTTCTAATTTACTTTCTACCATGACAACTTAATTCCTTAGCTACTTTTGAAAGTTAAAAACTCAACTAACTAAACTATCCTCTTTACAATGTAATATGCAGCACCAGCTACTTGGCATTTGAATTTCATAGTGCAGAGACCTCACAGCTACCTCCCTCTTGCTTCTGCTCTACAGAGGAAGCAAGAAACTACTGGATGTGGATGTAAGAACTTGTACTGGTGCTTCGTGCATATTTTTGCAATCCCAAAGCTATATACTTTGCAACTAAAAACCTGGGGTGGGCGGGGAATGACAGAGAGAGGCAAACATACACAAACAGGAAAAGATTTCTTGGATCTCCTCCTTTTTCTCTCAGTATGAGATTCCTTTAACTTACAATTATAGTACACAATCTTGCAGAGCACTTGCTATTCTCAGACAACCAAAAAAGGAAGTAAAAAAGGCAGGCACAGTGGCATTGCAACCAGCCTTTCAGTCTAAAAAAAAAAAATGTTCCCCATACAGAGTTGAAGTGTTTCAATTAAACTTCAGAACCAGGTCCTACTCATAGCTGGATGAAGTTAGATTTTTCTTCAGAATGTCATCCAATTCCATTCCTTAAGGAAGCAACACATTTTTTTTTCCTCTTTATATATATTGGTCAATGTGAGAATGGTAAACAAATTCTTTATAATTCAACTGAATCCTCTCCTCAGGCTCCTGGAAAGTATAAGGACTGCAGGAAGGCATGGAAAGAGGAAACCATATATTGTGTCAAGGCTCTGCACTGTTCGTGTCAGAAGGCAGTGCTGGAGAGTTGGCACCCAGTCCTTGCCCACTAATCCAGAATTTAACAGAAGGAAGTAGGTCTATTTACAGTTATAGCCAGAAACAACTTTGCATTCTTCCTTCCCTAAGATCCCACTTCTGTTGAAGTGCAGCTACTTTTAGAGTAGAGGGCACTCTGCTGGCAGATAACTTGAGGACATCCACAGATGCCGGCCAAAATCAAGTGGTCCTGCCAGATGCACCCAACAAGAAGAAGTAGAAAGGGAAAAAATAAAAAAGGTCATCAGCTCTTCTCTCTGCTCTGTCACTGTCTTCACCACATAAAAAAGTTGTTCCTTGGATGAGAAGAAGCACCATGGAGCAATGACAACTTCAATATGCGTGAGAACCATTAGGTAAACATCCTGTTGCAGTATTTGACTTGCATGAAAAGCAGAGTATCATGGATTTCCATCGTGTGCTACTAACCAGTTAAGATGACCACCTTTTCCTCACATGGTCTAATTCAGAAAGCAGAGGACTCTATATTACAAACTTACCTTAAAGATCCAAAGTGCAATTCACAGAGGTCAATTCAACATCCTGATGAAAAGCACTGCTTGCTGAGTTTCCAACATTTTTGCATACAGTATGGTTCAAGGAAGACTGTTATTTGCATCAAACTTTTTCAGGTACCTCCTTGAGAAGACAGCTGTTAGTCTGTTTCACAAGTCTCTGAACCTATATAAACACTGGGAAAAAGACTCTGCCCCAAAATCCTCACAACCTGCAATAGGGAAAATTATATTGCAGTTCAAATAGTTGTGAAAGTTTGACTTTCCCGCTTCAAGTACTTTAACACAACTTGTGTATGCATTTCAGTGTTTCTGTATCAGTTAAAACTAATTCCAGAGGTCTTGGTATTGGTTTTCCAATAAAAAACAAACCAACCCACCCAGGACTAAAGTCTTGAGTACCACTTGATGAGAAATTATGCTCTTAAGAATCCTAAAGCTGCATTTTTGTAAATATATAATGAAACCTCCATTTTTACATGAACAAGCTAAAACTTTGTAGATCAGGAGAAAGTTCTCCTAGCAGATATTTTCCACTTTGCTTCTCTGTCTTTACATTCACTGACAACCATTATTCCCACATCCAGTTATTTAAAACAGGAGCTATGAATGGAAACAGCAGCTGCTTCCAAAACTTATTCAACACAGATATATATTTCTAATAATGAACAGCATATCCAAATTCTCTACTGATGACCAAAAATCTGGAATGTTGCTGCCCTCCAAGTTCCTGCAGTATTACTACAGTATGATCTCCACTACCACTGTAGAATAATTTAGGCTGGAAGGGATCCCTGGAAGTCATCTGGTCCAAGAAACTGCTCATAGTAGGGTCAACTTTGAAGCTACATCTTGTCGCTCATAGTCGTATTCAATGGAGTTACAAATACATTTAAGGATGGATCTTTGCGGTGTCACTACACAAACTGTTCCATCGCTTTCACCATGAAAAAAATTTGTACCTACTCAGAATTTCCCTTATTGTAAACTGTAATCTACCAACAAAGAAAATCAAACATGTATAAATAAAGCAAAACACATGTGACAAGAACAAGAAATAAAGATGCAATTCTGTAAACTTACTGAAATATTTTACAGCAAAGTACCTAATTGATCCAGAAGGCCAAAAAAATCTAAATGCCAAAAAGACCTTTCTTTTGATACATATGCCGGTAAACTATATTCATATCTGCCATGTCTCCCATAGAGATACACTTAAAACAAATAGCTGGATGATGCAACTCAAATGTAGCATGCTTGAAAACAGAGAGCAAGCACAAGAACTACATGGCAAGTCAATACAGCAGACCAAGAAATCTCACAGTATTAGAATTTTTATTCCTGTAAAGGGCACATTTTAGTTAATCTCAATTCCAAGTAAGATTTCCAAAATATAAAAAAATACATTTTCTGCTGAAATAGTAAATGCTGTGACTTGAAGGAAGTAATTTATTGCTTAGATATACTGTTGCCTAGTGTTTAAATGCAAAACTGTGTTTAACGGCAACTAAGTAACTGAGCTTATTTCCATAATATCATCAGAAATGGTAGTAATGAAAGGTCCATCAATTACCTATTCCAAAAGACTAAAAAGCTACCTTCAGCAGCCAAAACGTTAGCCTTAGTTGATTTTCTAGACACTCTACAGTCAATGAACAGAGGCAAAGTGATGCACCTCACGTATGCAAGGATGGAAAATTTCACAAAACCTTCCTCTCTCTCCTCTAGCTTAGGTTAAGTGCCTAATATTTACATTGTCTAATTTCATCTCATTTAGTTTGAATATTGCGGTACTTTTGAGGTGGGAAAGTAGATTTAAATAAAAAGATAGAAAATGTACACAAATACCAAATGACTATAGTGATCAGCAGCCTAGCCAACTGCTTTGAAAGCAAGAAAACCTGTAACAAATACATTATTCTCCCAGTCTTTTCTACCCCATCCCAACTAAGCACTGAATTAATTACAACTTCAAGAGCAACTTAAAACATGTAGAGTGTTTAACTCAAGCATTCAGCTATGATTTCATGACCAATACACATACGAAAATCATTAATGTAATTTATCATCATTTTACAGTAAGTGAACATTAACAATGACATTTGTTACCTAAGTCTTAGGAATACCTAAACATCTAATACAAATATCCAAATGATTATTAAAGATGAATAATTTAAGGTGTTACCAATAAGATGCTCAGTAATGCTAACAATCCTAGTAGCCCTTTCTAGAAGAATATTTACAGTTGTTATTTCTGAACAATGCTTTGTACAGTAAAGCCCCCTAGATTTGTGTCTTTTCTGCTTCCTTTGCCTCACCTCAGTCCCCTTGTCCCCTGCCATAGCTTTGCTCTCAGACTGAACTACTAGGCAGTCAGATTTGATGGTAAAAATCCCACTGACTTCAAGGATCCACAATCTCAGTTTAAGAGTCCAGCTCAAATGCTCTTTGGGAATAACATTTTTTTTTTGTGTAAAGTGCAAGTTTTCTCCAGTGCTATCAAAAATATGCGCAGCTAAGAACTTCACAGAATAGAATGGTAGCAACTGAAAGACTTTCTGATTTCCAAAAGCTCTAATAAGGATGGATGTTAGATGACTTTTATAGGAATGACAGGTGAAATGTGTTAAGTACAGGTGCTGTTTAGGTCAGGTAGCCTCCAATTTCACTAGGCAAAACCAGTGTTTTTATTCAAGTTCTTCCGCTTCTTCTGTAAAAAGGTCAGCCAAATCTGCCACCGTCAGAACTGAGGCTTCTGACTGTTTCATGGAGGAGCTTGTGTGGCTATGGGGAAAAAGTTGAAATCAAGCATCAGCAAAAGAATGAACTTAAGCAATATGCCATATGCACTGAAAACAGACATCAAAATGCATCAAATAATTGCTCAGCTATGCACTTCGGCAGAAAAGCATAACTTTCTAAAAGGGAAAACACAAACACTGATCACATCCTTCTCTTGCACACTCTGAGCAAGATACAAAGCTCCTCTTTCGTCCCTAGCAGTGGTCCACACCACAGACCTCAGGGACAGTAAACATGGGATAATCAGCTTTGTCCACTAACATTTAAGGGATTAGCTTCAGACTCCAAGAGTAAGGTTTGTTGTTGCTTTTGAGAGATTAAGTTTCATCACCTCATTCAACCACTGCACCTTTTATCTGAATTTAACATGTAAAAGTAGTGCTGCTTTACAGAGGTGGAAACAAGCAAGGCCATTCTTTCAATTTAAAGCTGAAATCTTTTGTAACTACAGCCATTCAAAGATATAGAAGTAAATGTTTTAGCCTATTTATTTATAAAGTCATAAAAAAATGTAAAAAATAGCTAATTTTCCTTAGCTATTGCCTCTTCCTAGACTTGTTGTGTGGATATAGTGTAGTTAGAGGAACAGAACTCTTGCACTTTCTGCAAAAAGAATGTAAACATCACTTTAGTTCCAAGCTCTCTATTTTTATTGCTTATAGTTTTTGGCAAGGAGAAACAGTGAAAACTGCTTTCTCTTTCCTCACGTGAAACTGCCTTATGAGCTGGCATCTGGACAGCTTTTACACTGACTGCAAAAACAACCAGTGTGATGCAGAAGTTACACACCATATTTATGGAATTTAAAAATATTTAAGAAAGAACAAAATCCTATAGTACTGCTTAAAATCCTTGAACTCTGGTGGCAAACTTAGTATTGCTCTGTTAATTTCAGTCCTTATATACTAGTGGGTCCTAAAGGAAATGTGTAAACTGAAAGGTTTGATCAAGCCTAATCTTTATGCCCATAAAGCATAATTTATTTTTGGGTTTTCTTGAAATAAAATATCTACACTGTAAGCAAAATACTCCCCTGAAAATTAAAATTTTTAACTTTCAACACAGTTGAGCCAGGTTAAGATAACCATTTTCAAGTTTTTTTTTTATTGCAAATAATTTGAAGCATAGCAAAAAAAAATGTACATTTAATATACTTGCACTTAACTGTAAAAAGAAAAGTATAGTTGAGGCCCATCTTTTCCTTTTCATTGCAATACTAATGTTTTAAAAAATTCAAGGCATACCTTCTGTCTACAGTTTTCAGCATAGTCTGCATTCTCTCTTCTATTGTTGCTTTTATCAGGAACCGGTGAACAATGGTAGGCCTGAGTGGATTTTAAAAAAAGAAAACTATAAGTGAGCAGAAGAAACGTCACTGTCAGAAGCTTTGTCTTGTACTAATTATTTTCAGATTACTGAAAAATATCATCTTTGGATTTTAAGAGGAAAAATCTCGCAAGGTGACTAGCAGCTTGCATTGACATTTACTGGTGTTTAGTATGTCCACACATTTCCACTTCGCAAGATCACAAGCTAAATGAATATAAGCCCTATCAAGTAAAATCCTGAAGCAGATGCTAAGCAAAGTTCAGCCGTCTGTATCCTTACTATAAACAAAAAATCCTCCAGTGCCCAGCATGAGGTTTACAGTAATGACTTTTTGTCCACTGACTGTATAGAATGTTTTATGCTGCATTGTCACAAGCTGATCCAAGAGACAATGCTCAGCATAATGGACAACAGAGGCTCAGAGTTTAAATAATATTGTTTTCAAAGATTGCAAAATGCTATAAGACTTTAGAAGTCTTTTTTCTTTTTTTTAATGACAAGAAAATAAAAATCCATTTGCAAAAATAAATTAACAGAAGAAAGCTAGAGTGAAAAGAGAAAATGCTAGCCATAAGAAGTAAGCCACCTTTCAAAGCTGTTCAATATGCACATTTTTTTCCACGGTATGAACCGTGAAGAGCTTGGATGCCTTTCAAATCTTGAAGTGAAGTTTGGTGGGTAACAGCAGTGAACTTTTAAGTGTCTAATCCCACTTATCTCCCTTTAGCTGAAAAATGATTTTTAAAATGTTTCTCTAGACAATCTCATGTCAAGCAACCATTCAAACTGCAGGAACTATATGAACATGTACTTATGAAAAAATATATATGTATATATAGCGTTTATGTGTACATAATGAATAAAAACATATAAACATATAAAAATACACTTTTAAAAATAGTCAGAGCTTTTTCTCTAACCATAATAGATAGGGAACAGTACTCTGATAAAATGCAGCATAACACAAGAACAACCAAAGTGAGTTAGACCAAAGGTCCATCTAAGAGTAGTAGCAACAAACAGAAAGACTGTTTAAAGAAAAAAAAAATCAGTTCAATCAGTTCAGTCAACTAGACTCTTACAATTTATTCAGATATTCAGATAACAATACGCATCTCTGTTATGGACCACATCTGAGCAAGCAACAGTCATTTTAACTCTTACTTTGTTTGGCCAATACGATGAACTCTGCCAATAGCCTGAAGCTCATGTGCAGGATTCAGAATGGGCTCCACAAGCAGAACGTGAGTCGCTTCAATTATGTTTAATCCATTGGAACCGGTGTGAAGGGGCAGCAGCAAAATATTGATCTTGGGATCATATTTAAATGCAGAGAGATTTTCCTAAAAGGCAAACATCACAATAGCATGACAAAATCTCCTCAACAGAGAATGTGGTAGACATCTGAGACAAGACCATTCAATGCTATACTGGGCAGAAACCAGTAAGTCACGGACTGCTTGCAACATCAAGTCAGCATGTTTCATTCTTACCATCCATACCAACATTTCTCTCTTAAAACTGAACAGACTGTTTATCTCCAGAGGTTTTTATAAGACTGGCTTTGAGTGGTTAAGATTTTTAGAAATAATGAACACAGAGATTCAAAATTAAGCTGAAGAAATTTGCTGCTCTTTCACTTTTCTCAAATGAAGCCACAAGAGCATGAAACTAACTTCTATTAACTGCAACTTTCTCCAGCTAAAATAGTTTGAAGAAAAATATCCTTTACGTACCTGAAATTTATTAATTCCATTGATCTGAGAAAAAACCATGTTGTTGTCATACAGTGCTTTTGAAATTATGTCCAATACATCTTGCCACTGCAAGACAAACACAACATAACTCTATTAGAAATAGCAATGAAAAATAAAATGCATGAATAAATGCATTTTATGCAGAGTAGATTAAAAAGCCTTTTGTAATATGAGCACTTCCAGTAACCACATAGACCTACTCAACATTTTAGTAGCTAGGCAGAATTTCTGAAACTATTTTGATAGTCTTAAACTCACAGAAGACACAGACACACAAAAGACAAAATGGTGATTAATACCGTTGAGAAAACTAAGGATTTAGCTCCTGGGTCTTTAAATTGAATTCTCTTCAGTGTTCGGACCACAGCTTCCACTTTGGTAGAATGACTTCCCTTCAAAAAGAAAAAAAACCTGTAATTATTATACAGCAATCCCTTTCAAATTCATTCTTATTATATAGCATTATATTAGGACTTCCACATATTTTATACATCTTAAAAGAGATCAGTGAATACACTACACAATTGTCATGCTTCTTAAAAGAGAAGACATAATTAGAGACTTGAAGAATCTTACCCTATTTACATGGCAGCTTCCCGAGCAGAGAGCAGGAGCAAACTTACTAAGCGGCAACTGAAGGAAGGATGCGCTGAGGAGCCTTGAACTGCTTTTCTACCTCCCTGCTGTAGTACCTGTGCTGCACTGCAAGCTGCAGAGCAGCACACCCATGCACCCATCTAGTTGTGCCAGGAGCTGGCCAGATGCCGGCAGCAGCTGCAGCAGCACGGTTGCAGCAGGTGCAGCAGTTAGACCTACAGAGGCTTAACCTGCTCAGCAGCACAATGTTCAAACACGGCACCTTCCTTCCCCTCCCTTCATGCTTTGTGAAAGCGGATGAAGAAAGCTACATGAAATCTGGTATTTTTGCTTGACAACACAAAACCTAAGCTCACACTGCTGGTGCACATACCATCAAGTTGAGCTTGTTAACTTCTTGTATCAAGTTAATAATCTTAAAGATAATTAGATATAGGTAAATATAATTAATTTAATCCTCGCAGGATTCTGCACTGCAATGAAAATGTCTGTACATTCTGTCCATCTTCCAGTCCACTTCCACTGAAAATATTTCACTGAAATGCTTAATGAATTATCTTACATAAAGAAATTGCAATAGACTCAAGAAAAAAAGAAAAGGATAAAATACTAATCTACTTGCACATTTTGATTTCTGTAATTCTGTCTTTCCAATTAATTCAGGGAGATGGTTCTGAGAAACAGTTCTTTAGTATCTGCCTCTAATCCTTTCAGTATGCACTTTGTGTTACAATAATTTTACCTTACGTGTTCTTCTGCAAAGTCATTATTTAATTGCTTACTTGTTCTTACATGTCTGGTAATTTCATGCTGCAGTACTTTCAGCTGGACAAATATTGTTTTATTTCTGTCTGCACCTGTCCTCCGAATGCTGAATTAACTCTGCTGGCTTGCATCAATGATGGATCAAATTTAGCGTGTGGAGTTGGCAGAGGGGGGCACCACCAGTCTAAGTACAAGTTGGGAACCAAGGCTGGGCAGTTCGATCATTCCTGTGTTACACAGCTGAATGAACATCCCAGCAGAGCCATGTAGGAGACCTTTTGTAGCCTCCTTTATTAAAAAGGCTGCACTAAGCAGCATCATTTCCCCCCGACCTTCAAGTCTTCTACAATTATTTCAATTCTGTCATGGATTTAAAAGTAAAACATTTTTTTTTTTTAATGACATCTCTGTTGCACCTGGCAGATGTTAACGCCCTGTTTGCAAGCGTCAGAAAGGCTATTAAAAATGTCTAAGTCAGGAGGTGTTACAGTCTGCAAGGATGAATGTGACACATATGCAATTTTATGGCAGCTGCCTGACACTCATAACCATCTTCAGTTAAACTGATTTTCAGCACTTCCCATGCATTCCCAGGTCAACTTTCATAGTTATTTATGTGTTTTCCTAATACCACTCCCCTCTGAATCAGACACAACCAGCTCATGTGCTCCGAGTAGCTTTTCCTCTGACATACTTTGCAAAAAGAGGTCAAGAAACAGGCACTCTGTCTGTGGATAGGGCACTTGCTCTTCTCAGGCTAAGATTTTTTAAAGCATGACAAGAAAAAAAAGAAATTAAAAAGCAAGCCACATGTTCCTTGTTACCTGCCCAGAGGTGATAACTGCCCAGATCATTCATAAACACTGTTCATGCAATGCTATTTTTTGCTATTATGTGCTCAGGGTTTTCAATTTGTCTTTAAGAAAGGTTGGTCACCTGGGACCCATGCTCCTTCATATTGTCTTTCTATTGAATACCCAGACTTTGCATTTACAAACACAGCAGCAAGTTCAAATTAATTACAGAACAGCACACGTGAGAATCAGAACTCTCCAGCGAGCAGCTTTGCTCTGAGGACAGGCTCACAGTAGCCCCTGTAACGCTAACCAGACACTGGAATGTTTTACAGAAGCAACATACACAGGGATGCCATTAATCTCTCTCCTAGTATAAAATGCTCCCTTTTACAGTAGTCCTTTTGTGTCCGACTGAAGCATAAACTTAGCATAGATAATGCTGGTACAATAAAGAGCATGAGGTATTCAACACAAGAGGAAGAACAACAAAAATATGCACATAAACAGGGTAAAAAAAGACCAGAGGGACTAAGAAACACACAATTTCCCACAGAGACTGCAAAATGTTGTTGTTAACCTCAGTATTCTACAAAAACTATCAAGTTAATCAACTTTTGCTAACAACCATCCTTAACGGAAGGAGGTAAAAGACATCACCTCCATTTTTAACACTCATGCTTTTTTTTGACAGCACACAGGACAAACCTACAAAATGAAGTCGGTGAGAATGGATGCAAGTCTAGGTGATAGGCAAATTTGTACTGAATTCATATTTTTGCTTAAAACTACAAGTTTACAGTTTGATGCTGAAATCCAAGGAGACACCACAGCCCTTTACACAGGTCAGTGGATGACACAGCCCTTCGGTGTTTAAAACTTACAAAATGGTTGTTTATATTTGTTAGAAACCGGATGACATCTCCTCGAAATCCTGAGGAAATAATCTGTTAAAAACTCCTGTAAAGTATGGCCCTAACAACTTGCACTTCAGAAGTACAGCTCATTTACTCCCCCTTGTGTCAAATGCTGTCAACTACTTTGAATTTAATATTTGATTTATGATGTATCTGCACATGAAATGCAATTATGCAGGGAGGCTGATTTAGCTAGTGCAAATGTGGCAACCAACTCCAGGAGAGGCTAGCAAACCTCTACAGAGCCACAACTCTACCTTTGTACTTCAGGTCAAAACCCATCTTTTTTTTTAGTTTCTTCTCTCCACAACTATGGTGAGTATGGGTTAAAAATGTTTAAAATACAGATGGAAAGGAGTACTAAGAGGTTTTCCAAAAAAATCCTTCTGATTTTTCAAGGAAAATCGAAGTCCCAGAGACAACAGGGTCCAGAACATGAAAAGAAAAATGTTTACACTCTGAAATGGATCAAAATAATGAGAGAGGAGCTCAGAGTAAGTGGTCTCATAATAAGATTATAAAAACATTACATATTCATGTAGAAGAAAATAAGGAGAACATCTACTTTCCATACCATAGAAACCTTTCCTCACAGAACATATTCATGTATATTCCAATGAAAAGCACTGTTTTTACCAAATGTTGTTTTATGAGATAAAGATCCATTTTCTTTACCATGATTTATTCCTGAATCAATTTCTTATTAAAAACAGTGGGTTTTTTCCCCAATTATAATTTGTCTACAGAACAATATTTCATATATTTGCAAACTGCAGAACTGCTGTCTGGTATGTGGAAAGCTAGAGAAGCATTTATTTTGCAGAAAAGTTGAGAATCATGATTTAAGTTATGTGGCTAAAAATGCATATTTATCAATTTAAAACATTTATATTACGCTAGCAATTTAGGTTTACTGTATATGTAGTTTTCCCAGACTTTATTCATTTTAGTCAAGGTAACAAAACTAGACATCTAACAAAACCTCTTATCTCTGCACTCCTACAAAAAAACCAAAACAAACAAGGACCATACTCCAAAAACACCATAGCCAAAACCAAAACCCTACGTAAGCTGCTTACCTTTACAGGAATGTCCTCCTCCTGATTTGCAGTTTCTGCAGTGAAGACATAGGATATTTCTTTATGAGACGTTGTCTGCCTGCAGATGGCACATTTAATGGCGCTCCGGCGGGTGCCCACGCTGTACTGCTCTATGATGATAGCTATGCACTCGTTACAGAAACAGTGTCCGCACGTCAGCACTGCCCACTATGCAAGGAATTAGGAAAAAGACAACAAAATGCCAGGATCACTTTCACATAAACACAAAGGAACAGTATACTTATGCAGCATTGACTTACATTTTCATAGAAACATTATTTCATTAAACTTGGATCAAAATGAAGAACGTTAGAATCTTTTTTCACCACTATAGCTGTTAAGAAGTCTAGATTTCAAAGTTTACCAGGTCAAACAGATTAATCATCTGTACAAGTTCTCTGTATTTATTGTTCATTTTTTGCTCACTTTTTTCTATTTTTGCAAACAAAAATGATAGTAATTTATATATGAAAACAGTCTTAATGCACTGATCAAATACACAGCAAATATTTACAATGTATTTTTAAACAAAATGATACAAATATTTATACTAGCCATCTGCAAACACTCAGATTCAATCTTTATAAAAACTTCCAAAAGAAAACGCCTTCATTTTTTCCATATTAACTCCTACACACCATCTTTGAATTTAAGAAGAAATTGAAGATGATACTGTACAGAGAATCTTATTTTTTCCTCCCATAGAACATAAGCAAGCGCAAAAATTGTCGCAGAAGCTGTCCTTCCTTTGATGACCTACAGGTCATCTGTGAAATGTGGTTTTGCAGTTAGAAAAGGTGTCTATCCTGTACTACACTCTGCTCTATGTAACCAAAGGACGAAAAGCTTTGTGAAACTTCCTTGCAACAGGATGACTATTATCATCAAGTGGCAATCTCAAACACATTAAAAATAAATAAATAAATAAATAAAAAGTAGTTTTCCCCTTAAGGAGCTTCTCCACCTCTGAGATGGCAAGGGGCAAACAACCACTCTGTAAGAGAACCTGCATGGCCCTTCAACAAGAGTGTAGGGGAACAGCTAGAAATGTGCCAGGAAACCAGCCCATGTCTACACATGCCTGAAACAGTAGCTGACATGAAAATACCTTAAATAGTTTAAAACTAAAATAGGTTTTAAAAAGAGCCAGTTTAGTTGGACTGCACAGGAGTCACGCATGTTTTAACTAATACATAATCAAGTATTAATTATAGCACATTACAGAAAGAGTTTAACTTCCCTTGTTCTACTATAATGTTCAGTTAAACTTATGGCTAGAAAACTTAACACAGAAATGGCTCAAATCTAGGTATAGATTCTACAGAAGTGAAAAGTGTTGACTGGACATCCTACCTGTTTTCCCAGTTGCCGTGCACAGATTGGGCATGGTTCTGGATTAACTCCTCCAGTAGTTTTATCCTGAGACTATAAAGTAGGGAAAAAAACCATCATTTTTTATTTCAACAAATAAAATGTTATTCGCTTTTAAACAAGTTACTTGGAAAAGGAATGCTGAAGTCAAAAACAGGGTGAGAAGAGATCTTCAAATTTTATAAATATTATGCAGAAAGAAATAATTTAGGAATTACTAAGTATTTAATCTAACGTCATTAAGTAAAAGGATTCCTGTTCATGCAGCTGTCCTTCAGATAGTATCTGCATCGTTATGCTTTATTTAAGCACTGGCATACTTGGACACTATGATTAATGTAACATACAATTTAACCTATAATCCAATCCATGTTTGTTTCAGAAGCCAAGCTTTCTGTATAGACATATCAAGGTCTCTCATTTTACAAGACATCTACTGAATGCAGTGCAGCCACATTTGATACAGATTTTCACCATCTGAAACTATTCCATAGTTTTTATAATTAAACAAATGGATGAAACATATAATGTAATAACATTATGACTATGTAATAACCCAAAAATAACACACTGAATTTCAACATGCAGTGAATCTTTATAGAAAAAAATATTTTCCTGAAAAAAAAATGTATTTTAAATGAAAATACAGGCAGTTTTCTTCCACTTTAGCTAAGCAAAGATCAAGAAATGGTAAATCTCACCTTCTCCAAATTAGTGAGATACAGAAGTTGTCCTAATTTCTTCTGAAGCTGTGACTTGGCGACTGCCTTGTCATTCAAAAGTTTCACTCGATTTTGCTCTACCTATCAAAACAGCATTAAATGAATATGTACAAAAAGGAAAGGAATACTAAAGTTCTTGAGTAAAGCTTAAATACATCTTTTATTTTTTTCTTCAAATTTAAACCAAATAACAGCTCATTCTGCAAATTTAACCCGAGTATCTCCCCTAAACAAAACGACTATGAACTCCTTTCCTGTACCCAGTAAAAATACAGAACAGAGAAGGGATTGAGACAAGAAATACCCATACGGCTACTTCCCTAGAGAAAAGCAGCATTTTGGCCTAGCAGACAATCTCATAGAAAAAAAACAGAAAGCCTTTGTTTCTGTTGAAAGCATGTTTTTCTCTTACCGAGGGAATATAAAAGTCTCTAAGGCTGTTCAGGAATTCAAAAGTGCTGCAAAAATGCTTTTCCTTTTTAGTTTTCACTGCTGCTTAAATCTTTACAGAGAGAATGAAAACAGGTGAGAAGTCAGGTCAATTTAATCTTCCCCCAGCTTGGAAAATTGAAGTCATAGAGAGGGGTCCCACTGCTCCTTGTTTAGTGCAGAAAGGAACAGCCTTTTGGAAACATGCTGCTCTCACAGCCAGAAGACAGTGAAAATATATCGAGATAGTAGTTCTGGGCTCCAAAAGGCCCAGACACAAAACAAAGGTAGATAAGAACCATTCTGTCACCTAGACTTTGAGAAAATAAAACAGACATACTATATACGAACAGATAGAGAGATATATTTTACTTTTGTAGGAAGCAGGAATCTCAAACAAGCTGCTTCACTCTTTCAGAACAAAAAACCACCTCTTTCTCACCAATACTCTACCTCGTGTGGTTCTATAATGTGGAGAACTGGCGGGTTTGGTTTGGGCTCATCAGGATGACGCACTCTCAGCCGTTCTGTAGCCATTGCTAGTTCATCAATAGCGGACACATGATCTCTCAGCACCATCCAATATTCATGAAGCAACTAAAAGAAAAGCCTAAACTAATTAGTAGCAGAATTCTTGAGTTACCTTTATTTGCCTCCAGCATACATGGTATAATGTGAAGTTTCTTTTGAAGTAAGGGCTAAGATTGCTTCACAGTAATTCAGCAAGAACAAAAATTATGAAGGAAAACTAGACCAGTACAGGAAGGATCTTACCTGCTGTCTTTTCCATCATCTCTTTATTAAAAGATATAAATAGTTGTTTCTCTCATTTTTTTCCTACAACCATTAGAACAACTAAAGCAATTCAAAGTTCAGGAAATCAAAATGCCTAGGACTAAGCATAAGGAACAATGACTACATATTTTGTAAACATCTAATTATTTTAGTAAGGCAGCTGCTTAAAGGTGAAGTATTAGCTCCTTTCTTTAAAAAGTTTTTTCTGACATTAACAGTTGTGTGTTGAATGGTCTTGATGACAAAGGAACAGACAAGAGTGACACGTGATTAAATTCTCTGAGCAAACATAACTGCTGGCATAAAAGAAATGGCTAAGCCTGGAAGTATGCTATACATATAAATTGACATATCTTGATATTATTTAAAAAATTGATAATACTATACTTTTGCAAACTGTTTTGCAAAGGCCAAAAGTTATTGATGATGAGAATATTTGTTCCCTAATTGCAGCCAAAAAATTCCCACCATGTAGTCTAAGCTTCAGTAACTGATTACCTTGCATCATTTTCTTCCATTCAACAAGCCCAGGACATAAAATATTGAAGCGCAAGAGCAGTAAGAGTTAATATTTTCTATCATCATTTTGGTACCATAATCAAACAACTTACATTTGTGCTGCTTTCAGAAGGTCGTTACATATTTAATAATTTTAAACATCAGATACCTAAACACTGTTTAATATGTTAATTTATTTATAAGGTTTTTACATTGTGTCAACATATATATGTATGGGGTTTTTTTAAAGGCAGCTGCAGTTCAAGGTTCACATTTAAAGGCAGCATCCCAAACCCATTCCAATTTGGGGAACATAGGCGTTCAGTAACCAAGTTTGCTGAGTTCAAACAGTTTATCTATCTTAGATTAGGTATCTGCTTTTTCAAAGTCTCCTATGAAAAATGACAAGTATCTTGACTCATGAAACTAAAGGCTAGAGAAACAAAAAAAAACTTGCAAGGAGTTGCTCAGATGTCAGCCCACAGAAGATGAGTGCATAAAAGAACTGCAAAGGAGATAATCCCGACACTAGTTTGTTGTGTTGCAGCTTACTCCAAGCAAAAAAAAAANAAAAAAAAAAAAAAAAAAATCTATACCTACCCCAAAAGAGTACGTAAACTGAATTAAACAGATCAGCACTGTTTTTGTTGATTCCCATCACATTCTGAAATAACTAAACAGGAAAACAGATCTAATTGTAACTGTATACTGCCCTAATAGATTAAATTATAGTACTTAAGAATTTGCTTAGTGACAAGTAGAGCTCTTTTAGTAATTGCTAAGCCATATAAAAATATTTTTAATTAAATTGTTTAAAGGACTGTAAAACACTTTGCATAAGTAAACCCCAATTTCAGTCAACTTAGATTTGTCCATATTATATAAAATGCACCACTCAAATGTTTTCCCACAGCCTCATTTGTTGTACCTTATATTCCTTTTTCCACGCCTCAAAGAGCTCCAGAAAGAGGCTGCCTTCCTCAGTGAGCTTAGTGTCCATCCGGTGTGCTTTGGCAAAGGAGAGAACAGCTTTCAAGGCACGTTCTGTTTCACTGGTTGCCCACAGTCCTCGACTTGTGGTGGGTAGACGGTCATCAACAAGTCCTTCTTCATCTTCTATCATTTCCTCAAATATAGCCATTTGGCCTTTAACACTTAGAAATAAACCAAACATAGTTTTCATTACTGATTTTGTACTTTCAAATCCATTTCTACATCTTCATCATACACTTCAGTCTTCTAGCATTTCATTAAAGGAAAAAGGAAAACAAAAGACATACACATATACCATATGTGGAGCTGTTCTATTACTGGATATTCTAAAACTTGCTTAGAACACAATGAACTTGCTACCAGAAAAGAAATCCCTATACAGGGTATTTTGTCAGCTCAAAATCATCAACTTTTGCAAAGGCTTATGCATTTTTTTTTCCAGTCGTTATAAAGTATTCTGCAACTATTGTATACATTAAAAACACTTTGCAATTCTGACTTCTTAAATCAGCATGAGATTTGCAGTCAGCATCTTATGCAAAGTGTGCTGGTTTTTAATTTTGTAATAAGGATGTTCTAAACAATTTGAAGTAGAAAATATAAAACAATAACTTTCACTTTTAGTTTTCTATTATGAAAAGTTTATAAAACCATGAACTTACGTGTGAGAAAAAAGCTTTGATTCGTATTCTGTGAACAACTCATCAGCCTTGCAAAAGACACAGCTGGAATACAGAAGAAAACAGAAGCACTCAGAATTTAACCAGAAAGCAAAGTAATTCCTAAAATGCGCTACTTCAACAAGTATAAACACAAACCAAGTCCTTAAAAAAAAGTCTCCTACATACACTTGATACAAGTGACTGACAGAGATTTTATAAAAATAAGGTCATGTGTCTTAACAACTGCATCTGTCATGACTGTCTAAACATAAATATTTACTATAGATTAAGGATACCATTCTTTTCTTTCTTATTTTAAATGAAAATACACCTTTAAAATATATTTCGTATTTTCTAAACATACTTGTTAAGTGGAAGCCTCACAGGTCGCAAGTGGCAGAGAGTGGCAGCCTCAATAACCTGCTTAGAGGGAGGGCCTTCTAAATTTTTCACTGCTTCTCTCACACTCTTCTGGAACTTCTTTACTTCATCCATTTGGGTTGTGAGCAGGTACTGAAGGCCTCTACAGTCACGGAACCTGATTTAAAGAAAGAGGGACGTTACAGTGCATTGAATCACTGGGACAAAATCAAAAGAGTAGAGAAACGGTTTTATATTACTCTCTATATTGTCCTTTAGTTGATATCTTGAAAATGCTTACTACGACTTGTCATATTAGCTACCAGAGATCAGTGCCATGTACTCACTGAGATTTTGCTTGATATTCATAAAAAATGAAGTCAATCCAAGATTTGAGGGGTGCAACTGCAAACAACCTGCAACATTAAGACCCGAAATGCAAATCTACCTGAGTTCCAAAATAACAAATCCTTAGCTGTAATCTGCTGGACACCAAATTGACTTTCAAAGCACCCATGCAATTCACAGCAGAAACATGTAGCCATTGCATTAAAAGGTTATTGCATTTTGCTAAGCTTTCAAGTTAAAAATTATTAAATGAATATGAAAGTGAACTATTTCCCTAAAATCTTGTTGTCTTTCTGAAGTAGACTTGGAACATGACACCAGTGTTTCCTACACTGTATTTTTCCTGTGAACAGAGGTCTTTTGTTGAAAAGGTGGTTCAAGATGCCATCTCTACACAGTCTTATATGCATACATTAGAAAATGTGTTGCAGGGTGAGGTGGTTCTACCTCACAGAAAAAGCTTGATCTGAAACATCCCCTTTGTAAAGTTCGATAAAGTTGGGAAAGAGCAAATTCAACAACACTAATACGGTTCACATTTTAACACAACAGAGTTAAAACAATATGAATTCTGAAATAAAACAAAGTTGTTTAACACAGCAGTCTGAAAATATACGAATTACAATTATAAGTCTGTCATTAAGAAAATCAGTTGTCAAATATTCTCACATTATACCCTGGTTGATCATTTCCAATACTCAACTATAATTTAGCACTGGTTCTTTCTATCACTCACTGGTAAGCTAAATGAAAGAGAAAATAACCTCAAATTTATTCAGAGCAGAGGGAAAAAGAAAAAAAAGGTCATCATTCTCAAACGGTACTTCACAATTTCAGCCGAATTAAATACATAAAATACCTAATTAAGTCTAATAGCAAGCAAGGGCTTACCATCTTTTGGATTCATGGTGACAGAGTAAACAAACTGGAAGATGTGTCTTTATATAAGTGTTTATTTTTGTACATACACACACACACTCTCTCCCCCAGTAATATGCATCTAACTGAAATAAGGGCAAGAGGCAATGGACACAAGATACAGGATATATTGATATAACAGAAGGAAAAGTTCTTTCACCAGCTCTAGGTCAAATGGAAGTGGAAATGGAAGTATTGGAAAATGGAAGTATTTGGTAATACCAGAGAGCAGCAACTTCAGAAAAATTTGTAGTATTGGTGTCTCCAATATGATACAAAAACAGAATTCTTGGGTGAGAAAAACAGTAATGCTGTATTATGTTGCATCCAAGGATTTTCTAATATAGCTTGACCACTTCTCATTTATCTAACTCAATTTATTTTAGAGATTACTTAATAATAATGCAATAAACTTTGAATTATTCTTGCTCAGCAATTGCACAGATGCAGAAAAATTATAAAACCATCACAGATAATACATAGGAGAGCATCCTAAAGAATGCTTATCTAGACAAAAACTAAAATTTCTCTTGCTTTTGATGTTTCCTATTTAATTATCTCCCTTTTTTGGAGTTTTTTGGAAACTAATTGCAGTCCAGATGTTCTGAAGAAACAGTAACCATTCTTTAAGTGTTGTTACAACCGTAACTGTTAGCCAAGACTGAAATACCTGAGCAGACTTAACAGCATTCACTATTCTATGTTGTAGTTACTCTCTTACTTGTCTGCCATGGAGAGTTTATTAGTTTGCTGCTTGTAGTTGCTGTTTATCTCATTTTGCACACGCTGAACAAGCTCCTCATCGATGGCATACTGTATTGCTGTCTGGATGACATCCAGCCACCAAGGGGAACCAGAACGTATCTGTAGGCAAAGGAACAGATTTGTTCATGAACATTCAACAAATAACCAATTTATTCATTGTAACGGAGACTTATGCTGCTATTTTTGGCCTCAAACACCGACTATTAAATTCCTAGAAATTACCAGGACATAAGAATATACAATAAGAATTATATTGTATATTCTTATATACATAAGAATATACAATATAGTAACTCACCCTTTTCCTGCTTAAAATAATACATGAAGAATGTGAATAAAGATGGAAAAGACGACTTTACTCATGCATTTTAATACAAATAACTTTTAATCTCATGTCTTCATCAATTCATTAATATTTTAATACTTTTTGTTTTGAAAGTAACTGAAATCCCATCTGAAATATTTCAGAAATATCTCAAGGCCAAAGCCTGTAACTTCTAGAACTATATATGAAAAGCAGACAATATAAAAGTAAAAATTATGTTAAACTGTACTAGAATCATCTCACTATGACTATGTATTTATCTTTCTAGACATCCGTTCATCATGTATTGCAAGGTCCTTTAAGTAGGGAACAGAGAATACAATTTTGGGCTCTGTGTGCTTGCACTGTCCAACTCTCATCACCACTGGGGCTTGAAGGAATTGTTAAGAGATAAATACACCCAGAGTTCTAGATGAACAGATGAAAATTATTAAAAACAGAACAAAACCTAAATATGCAAAAGATACCTGCCTTTCTCTGGAGATCCCGAATTGTCTGGAGAACTGGTTGTAAGGCCTGATGGGCTTCAGCAACTTCTGCATTGGATTTACTCATATAATGCTGTCGAAGTTGTTCTGCCTATATGAAGACGGGAATAAGTCTTGCATAACTTATTTCCCTTTATAATGTATAATTAAATATGTAAAAAACCCTCAGCTACCACACTATTTTAGAACAGCCAGTGACCTAAAGTGTATAGCCTAGCCACCTACATTTCTGAGCAAAATTTAGCATTTTTTTTTTTTTTTCCCTGTAGAATCTGGCATTTATTAAGACTAAAAAACTTTCAGGCTATTATTAAGCCTGAAAAACACTTGTGAAGACAAACTATGACAAAGATGTTAACATACAGGTTTAAAACATACATTACATTGAACCTACAAAGTAGAAACATCCTACAATTGGAGAACAGCATGATTGAATTTTACCTATACATGGTACATGCCTATACACTAAAAAGAAAAGTTGAAATATACATTTCATTATTTTTAGGTGGAAATACATTTCTTCAACAAAAATTATTTCTGACAGTGAAAATCCCTTGTGGCATGTGATGCTATAAAAGATTTATATCACTACCAGTTCATTTGGTATTTTAACATCTGCTGAACAAATAAATGATGCCTCATATGTAATAGGTACGTACATCTTCACCATTACATTGATTAGATATCTATATTTTGTGCATTCTAGGGTGTTAAGGGCTTTATTTTGTTCGGTTTGCTTGCAAAGATCAAAACAATTACACTATGTTATGGATGAAACTCAGTTATGAAAACAGAGAAGACTCAAGTATTAATGAGTTGCTTGTGACAGATGGTTCTGAAGAGCTACCTCCACTTTTCATCTTTAAATAAAATATGAAGTTTCTTATCCTGTTACCCATAACCTTAGTAGAAGATGTAAATAAACTGATATGACTGTAGGACATAAAAAATTGACAGATTTTCTACAAAGGCTGATAGAAACATATTTAAATCTACCTATCTAAATGGTATAAATCAGTTTCTTGAGATGCTCAAACATAATTTTACCAATCTTTCCCTACCTACTTAGGATATTCCTACACCTGGAGAAGTTAATTTGAAATAGTGGTCCTTCACTCATGCAGATGACATTTGTAGGAGCAATCTCTTAACATTTAACTGTAGAAATCAGTTCAAGGAAACGTTTTTACTACTTGTTACTATATTGAGACAAAAAGGAAGGGGAATTTGGGCCAAAAATAGCCTAAAATCTTATCTACGTGGGGCAACTAGCATTATTCTGCACACAAAGAAAATCCCCAAAGAAGATCTTAAGAAGTCAGGGGTTCATATTCTTTTCCATGGATGGATTGGTAAAAATTCACCCCCATCCATCAACTTAAGCACATTGAGACTAGAATCAAACATCTACTTTGGGAGAGTGAGAAAAAAGAAAGGAAATGCTGCCTATAGATTGAATTTGTATAAAAAGTATAACAAGATACCAGTGAAACAAGACAAAAAGTGATCCCTACCATGTAAGCAGAGAGGCTAGGAGAACTGGGTTTGTCCAATCACAACCTTCCAGCAACTAAGAGAAGGTTACTGAGAAGCCACGCACTTTTCTGAAGTGCATGGCTAGAGAACAAGTAATAAAGGTTATAAATTGGAATGGGAGGTTCCCATAGGGAAATTTTTCTTTCATTGGAAGGATAATTAAGTATGGGAACAGCATGTCCATAGAAGTTGCAACGCCTCTCCACTAGCAGATTTCAAAGCCCCAACTGGAAAAAAGGCCAGAGCTACCTAGCCAGATATCAATGCTGATCCTGCTCTGAGTAAGAAGCTGGACTAGAGATCTCCTCAAGATCCTTTCCTGCCTTAATGACTCCACAATAACAATGATCTTTTGCAAACATGGCCCCTACCTCCACAAAGATCCCAGCTATCTTAACAAAGAGATTGCATTGTTAAGGATATAGCTATACAGCCTGCTGTAACTAGAAACTTATAGTGACTTGCTTTTCTGGGCAAGGCTGACCAAACTTTGTAGACACGCAGGAAGTCAAACAGTGAATGAGAAGAGCCAGTTGCAACAGGAATGTGACTGAGTAATACAAAGAGGGACTGAGCAGACGGCAGTGATGAGATTCAGGGCATGAAAGAAACTGAAAATAAGACCAGCAACATGAAGGTTATTTATCGCTATATCTTTATGCAGATAAAAGAACAAAGTATTTTTCCTCAAGATATATTTATACAAAAAAATGAACAATACCTACCTCTTCTGCGAGTCGGCTATCACGCAAAGTTGGTGGAATTCCAGGGTGCTTTGCAAGCAACAATTCCATCAAATTGTGTGTAGAATGAAGTCTCTGAAAAAACACAAATTCATCCATAACCACAAAAAAATATTTCATCACTTGTGACAGGAAAAGATTAATCAGTAATGAAATTCTATAGTAAGAAATTAATGTTCGCTTAAATTAAACTGAAGGGATAATTTTCCTTATTTTAGAGATGGGAAATAAAACAGAAGGACAACAACAAACTCCTTCAAGATCTCACAGCAAATCACCAGCAAAATCTGATATGAGTTCTTCTGATTCTGCTCTATAATCACCCTCTAATTGAAGCTGCCCTTGTCTATTATAGGAAATAACTTATTTCCCATAAGGCATATTCTTTTGTAATAATTTTCAGAACATATATAAAAATAAGTCACTTAGATCATTTAAAGCTAAATAAAATATAAGGAAAGGACAGCTCCCAAAGCTTCGTCTTTATATTTTTCACTTTTCTGAAATACAAGATAATTTGAAAACAAAAGACTTCTTACTTATTTCTAGGGAGAATAAATTTTATCACTAATTATACATATATTGGCTCCTTTCTCTATGTGTGTGCATATACATATATATATAAAAAAATAAATATATGCATGCCAGCATATAACACCACATCATAGCGGACATCTCCACCATCTGAATCTAGTACTCCTCTTGTCTTCCTAATTCATCTTTATCTTGTTACTGTTTCACTCCCGGAACAGCATTAACCAGTATCGGCTTTCCATTTTCTAAAACAGTCAGCTCTACAAAACCTACAGGGCTACAAAGCTCTACAGTGATTATAGAATTCATTTCTTATACATTTTATTTTTCATAAAGTACTCAAAATATAATTTTTTCTTTTTTTTTTTTTTCCTGAAGAGATGCAATATGCTTCAGTTCTTTTTCATGCTTTGATGTGCTTTCAGGAACATCTGCCAAGTGACAACTTCTACTTCTTCAATGTGACATGCTTTCTTAATGCCATTCCAGCATCCTGTATTTGCATTACTCTGCAGTAAAGCACTATTACTGTAAGCAGTCACACACGATGGTCTAGAGATACAGCTTGCTAAGTTTTATTACAGAACAGCAGGTGGAGATCATACACTGCTTCTAGGGTAGCACCAAGAACAACATGGAAAAGCTTTTTAGAAATAGCATGATTTGCAAAAAGAAGAAATGTGAAGGTCACAGGACAGATTAGTATTAAAATACTGTCATTATGATAACAGCCTGAAAAAAGTCATCTGGCATGCGGCTAAGGGGAGGAATAAAAGACTAACCTGACAAATTAAATCTAGAGTATTCCAACTCTTAATTGTGTCTTTATATTTGGATGTTCACTCACTTGTAAGGAATCAGTTTTGAGCTTTTCTTTGTGTTCTTCAGAAGAACGTAGCACTTCTCTGTACAGCTCTGCAGCCAGTGCATATTCTCCTGAATAAAATAATTTAAATTTTTAAAAGCGCACATACACAGACACATTGTGTTGGTCTTTAAATATCCAAGCAGCAGTACTCACACTTTCAGTGTACTAAAATGTTTCTGGAAGGTCTGCTCTCCATATGCCCTTCTCCACAAAATGTGTTACAAGTATTCTATTTACAAGAACTAAACCATCTTCCAAGACCAAGTGTCTATGGCTAATTTGATTTACTTTTGTTTATCCTTGTGTGGTACGAATCCAGTTTTATTTAAGTAGCACTAAAAACAAGTTATTCTATGTAAAATGACATACTTAGGACTAATATGTAGTGTAGTGAAATGTAGGCGTAGCACAAATAGCAGAGGTCTTGAGAAAACTGGAGACACAGGATGAAGTAGAGAGGAGTATGAGCCATGAGGTGGGGCACAGGCTTTGCACTGAAGACTCTGCAGCTATAAATACTCACCCATAATCAGGTAAAGAAACACAGTTTAATAAAATTGGTTTTAGGAGTAACAAAGAGAACAAATAAATAGTATTTGACCTATGCAAAAAACATCCTATCACTATAAATTTGACTATAATGTGGAACTGTGAACAAACAAAGACAGAAATGTGTAAAAGCCACCAAGTGGATCACTGAGTGAGGAAGAAGAAACCATAAACACAAATACTATTTTCCTCCTGGCAAAAAAAATCCAGATATTGACAACTCACTAACATTCCCACCACTGGAATGAACCTGCCAACCCAAAAGGGCACTGAAAAGGTGAATCTAATACCAGAAAATGGCAGAGAAATTAGGTGCGAGTGTAACAATTTTAACTACATTATTATTCTTTTTTTTCTCCTTGCAACAATTAAATCTAATAATTATTAAGCTCTCAATATTCCAGCTAAACTAGCAACAAATTCTTAGCTTAAGATCTGTTTTGTCCTTGTCCATTAACAAGATCTGGCACATAACAAATAGGTAGAGATGCAAGCAGCCCTTCTGTAAGCCTCACAGCATTTTATGGGACAACCTTTATGGCAAGTTGAGGCAGGCCTTTTGGATACAGCCTAGAGATAAGTACCTGCACTGTTGATATTTGGTGAATGTGAGTTCCTTTGGTCCTGGTAGTATCTCATCTGAAGTAAAACTGATTTATTGGCAAACTCAAGAGAGCTTTTTAGACTACTTCAAAATCTGAAGAGCGAATTGGAAGCTTTGAGCTATAAGAATGAGAGATACAAAGTTCCCCACCTCTGTCCGGAGAGGGCAGTCAGTTCTAACCGGTACACTGGGAAGCAAGTCTGCCAGATTTGCATTTGTATTTATAGAACAGTGATATATACATGTGTAGAAGAAGATTTTTTTTATTTATTGTCATTTATTAAGGCAAGTAACAAAGGCAGTTTGTTTGTTAAAGTCTTCTTCAAAAAAAGAGAACAAGCTGAAAAAATTCAAGCAGCTTGTCAACTTTTTTTTTTTTTTAAAGTCAATTGACAAGACAACATTTCTTTCATGTTTATGAATAGGCCATCCAAATAGGTTACTTTGCTTACCAGAACATTCAAGTTTCATGTAATTATTTGTGTAATCTGGTTCAAAGCTTCCCTCCTCAATTCAATCCAAACACATGTTGAGAGATTTGGATGGCAGCAAGCACTAATTTAAGCACTAGTCAAAAGCAAAGCGCCCAGAAGGCAGCCAGAGAGACAACAGTCAGCATGACAGTTTGCATAGCAAGGGGTATGAAGGAAACCCAGAAAGTAACACTCAACACAATCACTTTAAGCAGAATTAGTGTCATTTTTTTTATCCTCTCAGTACACAGGAAAACTGGAAATACTGTGAGACATCTCAAAGATGTAACAAACCACATTACTTTTTTCTGCCTCATTCAGGAGTGAGAAAGACCCTCTCTAGTGTGCCAAGATTTCATAATGAGATTTTTCTTGAATGTAGAATGCCAAACAAACACTTTCATGTGGTGTCCTCTAAGCCATAATTAGTCTCCTAGAAGGCATGTCGAACACACTAAGCAGTCCAGTCTTACCTTTAATGATATGAATGCCCGCTAAGCCATTAAGAGCGCACACCAGCTGCCGGTGAGCTTCCTCACACTCTGTTCGACACTTCTTCTGCAGTGACGTTAGCAGTTCCTCCATGGTCATGGTGCTGAAATACACATCAAATGGCTAAAACTTGCAACAAAAAGACAGTAGTGCACAAGTAAGACCATCATACTGTGCAGTATGATTGTTACAACAAACACATTGTGCAAATGTGTACTAGACATTTTTAGAAACAACATAGTTCTGTCAGCTTCTGTTCTACCTGCAGCTCTGCCCTAATCTGAAAGGGTATTTCAATAGGATGAAATATCCTAAAATAGAAATTAAAAAGCAAAGAGGACAAAAAATTAGTTGAGAAATATTAAATCTCTTCACAGTGCAAAATACTTTGCTTCTTTTATTACAAGTAACAACTGAGAATAGATCTCATATTGCTAGAAGATGTTTAAATGAAAACAACTGGAGAGTCTATATTACTTTCCCTGTCAATCTAAACACAAAAAAGTGATGACTTAGAGAGGTAGAGAGAAATGTGTGGAGAATGACAACAGTGAAATTACCTTTTAAGATACTACTTTTCTACATTTGTTATTATTGCAATTCTACAGAGGAATTTAATTAGGAGAGAATTAGCTGGAAAGGGAGAGATAAGAAACAGAAGCAAGAACAGGGATGAGAAGGGAAGAAATAAAGAAGCCAGAAGAATGCCTTGAATAAGGCAAATGGGCACAGAGACCAGGCAGGAAGACGACTGATGCAAAGACACAGGACATCAGTCTTCAACACCTGACCTGAAGCTGCTTCTATTACTCATTGCTTCTTTGACACCAGAGACTACCATTTTCAGAGAGCTATTTACTATTTGGTGTTCTGAAATTGTGACATCACCCCCAAGCAGGATATCTTTGAAAAGAGTTTTATTTGCTCCCCTCTCATAACACCATTCTATCCACAGGAACTGTTCTCTGAGCTACAGTGTTATACTAGAGCAGGCTTTAAGTCAATAGCATCACTGTTTGAAATTAGCTCAATTCTGCAGATGCACTGGCAGATACACACACATCATCTGCTCTTCATACTTCAGTATTTCCACTCATTGCTCTTTATCCTTCATTTTCAAAGCCCTCAGCAGTTTCAAGGAAAATCCTTTTAGAAACTACCCAGTTTGCTTTACTCAAAATTTGAGGTTAGCAATTAAGACAAAAAAGTTTTTGACTCCGTTTAACTATGGAACCTAAAAAAATGCCCTTTCGAGGACTGTATTTTTGCCAAGTAGATGTTCTCATTTCTTTCACTTAAAGGCAGGAAAAAGATCATCTAGTATAGAACACATTCCAAGGTCTGTGTTTCAATCCATTTTCTCTTATTCCTATGTTCCAACATCAGCGTTGTAGTTTCAGCTCAGTTTCTCTTATTCATCAGAGCTCCTGGAACTGAATTTCTTGATTATTCTCACACACATAAACACAGTCAGGAGCCAAAACTTCTGCCTAGTCTGGAAGGACCAAATGACCATTGCCACACTCAGGTTTGCTTCATGAGAAAGATGTATAAAGAGTGCTTGGAAACAATTTTTCCTCTTATGTACTTTTCTTTTTTATGTACTTTTTTTTTTGTTTTGTTTTATTGCTGTTATTCTTTCCACCAAAGCTACTATGCTGCTGTCCCCCTTGCTGGCATTCCAGTGAAATTGATGCAGTACTAAGACATCCCCACTGCACTCAGCTCAACTCGTGTTTCACTGGTACTCTGCCAGATTACTCTACTGCAAAGGTAACACTGTATGGATGAACAGATTTTTTTCCATGTTTCAGTCGTTTCTTTCACACGAGTGGAAGATTTTCTGCCTGTCAGGCACAAAATGCTCCAGCATGATGCCTGTTATTGGTCCCTGCTGTAGTATCTGCAAAGTTGGTTACAGTTGCTTAGGTACATTGAAGTTGTCTTATAAGAAAAAGGAGTAGGACACAAAACTTGATGACTGGATAGAAGAAAAATGGACAGTATGGGCAATTAAGAGCAGGAAAAAACAGCAACAACTGTAGTATGTATTAAAGTTAAGTTTTTCCCTGCCTGTAACTTAAACAAGATAGGTAATGCTCTGAGAACCTGGAATAGGCTTTCATTTTAAAGGCTTTCAAGGACGTATCTCTCTATAAGAATTCTGTAACCTCATATTACAACATTTGATTTAATTTGAATTATTCTGTTCCACTTATCCTTTCTTCATCATTCTCATTTCTTTTTTAAACTGAAAAAGAATCTGTTTTGTTTCATGCTATAAATCTAAGAGCTGCAACACTTTAGAATCCAGTAGCATCATAAGGTTAAAATACAACCGCACAAAAAGATGTCCTCCACAAGAATTATACTAACTACAGTACTGCCTCCTGTTAAATTCTAATATCCCATACCTTGGTGTGACATAGTTGCACATGTTTTGCTAAACAAGCTTAAAATTAGACTTACTTCAAATTGCACAAGATCTTGCACCACAGCAATAATTGGAGTTTCGTTTTCAATAAGCACAGCATTTAGGATCTGAAAAATAGTCACCTTTTCTGTAATGGCAAGAACTCTCCTCGAACAGCTTGGGGATGACAGCAGGCCTGCCTCAGCCGCAGCAAAGGGTACAGTATAGAAGTCACAGTCCTCCTATCTAGGCTGCTGAGCTTAAGGGTCCAATCTGAAATCTTCCTCAGTTTTGCCAGGGCATCCTGGCAGCACACATCATGCTGGCGATGATAGAAGTGTCTCTCCACAGGAGAAAAGTGAAGCCAGTGTACATTTTCGGTCTGAGGAGGGATTTGAATCTGTAAAGAAGATAGAAATAAGTAATTTGCAAATAAAATTATTGATAGATGTTATTAAGAAACTATAAAAAAATATAAAAACCACTCATTTACTTGGTCGATCACATCCTCCTTTGCTGATCTCCACATTATCTTGGCAATTAGGCTGTAGAGAGGCCGAGGATTTTTTCTACAATAAGGTCGATATAACAGTTGGTCCCACCAATGTTTGACCCAGTAAGGATCAACTCCAAGAAAAAGGACTAAGCCATAGAGATCTGCCAAGAAAAGAAGTTCTTTTAATACAACACTTATGTTTAAAAGTGCAGGACACGCCTCCAAAAGACAACCTTTCTGTGAAAAGTTACCAGGCATAAAGCAAACAGCCAACTTTCCCATTTGTTTTCCAGTCATTCCCCCATCTAATGGTAGCTGGAGGCAGGGGAATGGGATGGGGAAAGGTATCTCCTTTGCTTGAGTACTGATTTTCACAGAATTTATAGAAATATGGTTGTTCTTGAGATTTTTTTTTTTTAATTTTTAGTTTAGCTGAACTAACCAAAGAATTCTAAAGCTAACTGGAACAAGGACATGAGGCAGACATTGCATGATTACATATGGTAAGCTTGGGGTGCCAGGTTTTTGTAAAATTATATTGCTCAGTATCATTGCTTTGCAGCCTGCTGTGTGCCAACTGTCTACTGTTCACTACCCTAAAAGTGACTGCAGTTCTGAAGGCTTCACTTCTCTATTAGGGCAGAAGAAATTAATTTTTTTTAAAAAATCACTTTTATTCTTTACTTAGTAACTAAGGAAATAAGCATGCTAATTCTGTCCAATTCAGAAGCCCATCATTTTCCAGGGACTAAATTCAAAGAATAAGCTAACCTCAAGTTTGTACCCAAAACTGACTAGAGGACTACAAAATTACATGTTTAAGTGCTGCATGTGGCTAGTGCAAAAATAGATGGCAACATGTGATGGTATCCTCAGGGCCTTAACAATCTCAGGCATAAACTCTGACAGCTTTATGTTGATTCTGGCAATCAGCTGAGAGCTACTAGACATAACACCACACACATGTGAACTTAGAAGAAAAATTCTGACAATTTCTTCATACGCAAGAAGTTTCTGCAAAAGTCCTATCCCACTTCACTATAGCAGCTGAAGCGTGGACAAATCAGTCTGTGATTCCCTTGTCCCTCATATGAAGGGGACTGCCTCTGTATAGCCTGAAAGGCTGACCACTGTGTACGCCTGAAAATACAGCATTTCAGATTTAGCACTACCACAGGTGAGGACTTCAACAAGTTGATCATGATGATCAACTCAATCACCTCTTTTCACAGTGCTTCCTTTATGACTAAGTATTCTGACAGCTCTTGTATTTGTAACCACAAATTTATGCTCTGTATGTAACTACAAATTCATGCTCAATTTCATAATCCACAATACTGACTTTATTAATAATTTGGATTTGAACAGCAGTTCACAAATATACACAGACTCATTCCCTTTCAAAACTACAGCCTCAATGATGCCCTCTCCTATCTGTAAGGAAATTGCTTACAGAAACAAAGCATCTCATAAAAATGATGATATAAATGAAGTCTGCTTACACAGATCTCCCTACTCCACACTAGCTTCTCAATTTATCAAGCTCTCAAATAAGGATTTATAATAGTTTCATAAAACTTAAATATGATTTCCGGGATTTATAATCATGGTTGGTAAGTACATGGAAATTGATTGCTACGGGAGTTCTCACAAGGCTATTCAAGATACAGGAGCATTTCTGTATTTCATATTTAGGTTTCTGCAAACAGAGACTGCTATCTTAAGCTGCGAGAGAGAGGGATAATATTTTCCCACTCTACTGTGGAAAGCCAAAGGAGAGAGTTGAGTCAGCTGTTCAACACAGATCTCCACTCCTGCAAGCATTTGCTTAATTCAGACAGAAGACAAGATTTTAGGCCTGCAATTTTATTACCAGTGACATTTATTGATGACTGTCTTAAGAGTAAAACAACATACCAGTAATTTGCAGTCCTGTAAGTACATCTTCATCTGGGAGATGTAGGACACAAAATAAACTACATTAACCTAACTCAAGGAAACTCTGCTATGCTTAAAACATAATACAGTGAACAATTTGTATAGAAGGTTAAAATAACTGAAAACAGACTAACTTTTAGAATCTACTTACACTGTCTTTAACTGGAATCAAAGAAGGAGTAATAAAATAAACCACTATACTTTTCTACATTTATCTATTCTTTAAAAAAGCCAAATCAGCTGCAGCTAAATAGTGCTGTAACCAAAGTTAGCAGACTTTTTAACTGCTGCAAAGCAACTGCCTAATTGTCATCACCCACGAAAACTGACAGATGTCACCACTATCCAAGGCTTACCTTCTAATCCTCGCTGCACGGGAGTGCCACTCACACACCAACGATTGACTCCACTTAAACGGAGTGCCATTTCAGCAGCCTAGCACAAGACGACAGAACCAGTGGTAGGAAAATGAAAACAAAGACAGTGGAATAGACTCTAAACACACTTAAAAAAAAATAGTTTTAATATCTTTTAGCATAAAAGAGTAACAAGCTTATAGGCTGTAGTTTTGCAACATATTATAAATACGTATATAAAGTTACTGAACTTTCTTGAAGGCAACTGTAAGCTGCTAAAAATCATTTCCATCTTCAAATATATCTGCAAAAAAGCACGCATAATAAAAATAGCTTTTCTGACCTTCTGGTTTAGTCAAAAAAAAAAAAAAAAAAAAAAAAAAGAGACAGACACTAATTAAAATAATCTCTAGATACTGCTGATTTAGAGACATTTTGGGCTATTTTAGCTTCTAGACCCAAAGGCCATATGTATGCCTTTCAGCCATGCCACTGAATAGGGTAGTGCCTTGTTTGAAACTATCAAACACCATATACAGTACACTGAACTATGCCCTTAAACTGTCGGTATAGATAAGTACTTTTTGAGTTGAAGATATTTCATTTTGCCAAAATTTCAACAGGAGAAACATGTAATAGTAAATATCTCAAAGGGAAAATAGACCACTAGTCACTTCTAAAGAACAAGCTACAAGGACAAATTACCCAAGCACATCCAATGTTAAGAGGAGGGGAAAAAATAGCAGCTCTATTTTCTTTTACTACTTACAACAAGCTTGTCAAAAGCTTTTCAAGTTCAATAAAGGCATGATTGGGAATAGCAAACCTTTGCAGTAGTGCATTCAACCATCTGTGCCTCATCAAGGCAGATCCTCCACCACTCCACTGCTACCAAGGGGCTGGGGATGGCCATGTACCGCTTCTGGTTCCTGAAGCGGCGCCCATCCTCACTGTTACTGTGCGGGATGTCCACGTAGTTGAGCTCTGTGCGCAGAACATCGTACGTGGTGATGACGACCTCCTGCTCTGCCAGCATGTGGGGCTGCAAAAAGCCATGCTTCTTCACGCCTTGATACACCTACATAGGCAACAGTGCAACAGCAAAGGAGGAACTTGAGAAACACACATGCAAAAATTTAAAGACAGCTTAATATGGCATGTGCTTTCAAAAGTGCTCCTGCTATAATATGAAATAATTCAGACAACCTACGTTTATATAATAATAGAGGGGGAAATCCAAATAAGTAATACAGTTAATAAGTACAGTAGATATTGATGTAAAATTTATATGTATACTTATTTAACTCTATACAAAATGTCAAATATTGATTTTTTTCTTCTCTGAATAGGTCTTTAGTATTTGTCACAATGAGTATATGTGACATTAAGTGTCCTGTAAATCTGTACAGGACAATATTACAGAAGTCAGTGCTATGTGTCCTTGACACCTCTATTGCACTTTACCTTTCTTTTTTGTTTTATTCCCCCTAACAATCTCAAATATTATGCAAGGACAGCAGCACATGCCAAAATATTTAAAAACAAAAACATTAACCAGATGATCGTTTTAATCTGCAACCTAGTCACAAACGATCCATATCCACCAACAGAATACATATGCTTTTCATAAAAATATTCATTGCAGTATCTGTCTATCCCTCCTCACTTTAAACATAATGAAAACACATAGTACTTTAATATTAGAAAAAATTACAAACTAAACTAAACTTTTTACTCTATTTCCCCACGTTAGAATTTGGTATCTCAATAGAATACAGCAAATTAAATTATGAGTTCAACTAATATTTTTTAAAAGATCAAATGGTATGATATAGGCATAATTTAACCAGTAACATCCATTTTGCCACCTCTAGGATTTTTAGCCACTAAGGGCAATTGCTACCACAGCACTATATCTTTTCCCCCCACACACACACACTTAATTTCCCTTGCTTCCAGTTTACCTCTGGAACCAGCTTCAAAGTTACAGATATCTTCTTGCTTACTTTAAAAAAAAATTATCACTGGCTACTACTCACTCATGTAGATCTGCATATGAATGCCAACATTAAAATGGATATGATTTATTTCTAAAAAGATCAGAATATTCATGTATCCGACCAACAAAATCCCTATTCCAGTCTTATCTTCAAATATCTGGATTTTTTTTTCCTACTCCTCTCTCATTCTATTATTTTCTGCTTTATTATATGAACAGTCTAGATGTTTGTGGATAAGAACAGACCATCTGGTTATAAACACTTGTTTTTACCATTGAAGTAAAATCATACTACTCCACTTCTGAATCATTCTGAGTGTCAAAAACTTTACCATTCACTTAAGTCAAACAAAAAATAGTTGAAAATATCAGAATTAAGGTAACCATAATTAATTGATACTTTACCTCTTCATCAACACAGTTTCATTGTTAACGTTGCTGTTACTGTACTTTTTCTCTGCTGATCTCCTTACTTTATATTTCTGATTATGGTAATACAGCATTTTTTGTCAATTGAAAGGAACATTTACAGAAAATTCCTAGAATGTGTGATAGCACAGCACACGTAACCAGGTTACTGTACAAGAGCTGGGAGAACAGAGAGGGAAAGTAGCTCACCGAGGCAACTGAAAAAATAGCTCTTAAAGTCTAATGATCTCTTGCAAGCATTTGTGAACAGATTTTCTGGAGGTTTATAACTTGGCCAAGTTTGGGTTGTTCTCACATCCGCACAAAAAGACAACCTGCTACAAAGCAAGCTTTACTGATAAATTCCTTCTTTTAAAGCATAAAAGCATTAGAATCTCTCATGAGTTATAAGTAGTTGAAAGAATTAAAAGCTCACATTCAAAACCTGTTAACATGAGACACTGATTCTTTGAAACTTGTAAACTGTTTTCATTTCACTGAAAGACAGTCTGGATAGCTCACGGTTGGCAGTCAAAAAGAAAAAAGGAAAATGATGCCTTAGACTGGAATGTGTCACACTGTCTCAAGCGTTTATGTTAGTACATTATTAATAAGACAACAGAGGTCACCCTTTATTACTCAAGTAATAGATACACAGCTATCCGGGAATTTGGTAAATATTTACTCTTTTTATAATCAGGTTTGATTTAGTTACAGAGCTGTTCAGAATCAAGTACGATGCCAATATGGGATCTCCAGATAAAATCTTCTGCACTTATCGTGATAGAGCTTACATAGACACCATTCAAATTTTTATAATGTTCCTTTCATTCAAAAGCAAGGCCTAAGACTTCTTCTGTGCAGTCTGCAAACAAGAAATTCAGAAGCATACTTTTTATCTACTTAAACATTCATTCTATCTAGAAAGAGTTGAAAGGCAACTGTGAGGAAATCTGTGATGAACAGACAGACGGGACACTGCTGAAGTAGCTATAGTTAAACTTTCTTAAGACTCTTGATAATTGTGATGCAAAGATACACACAGCTTTCTCTCTCAGAAATCATGCTTTGCTGCTACTGCTCAAAACATGTTCCTCTTTCATAAAGGTATCTAGTCCACTGTGCTGTCTCCCGAGAAGCTCATAAGACAAAACAAAAACTAAGTATTAAACTGAGATAACCTTCTGGGGAATGAACAACTCAGTCCAAAGGATAAGTGCTGGTCTAATAGTCAGAAAAGTGAAATTCTGCAACAGTGAATGAAAAACTTCAGAATTTCACACGAGACAGACAGACTCAGACAGGAAGCCCTGAGCCCTGCGGAATAATTAAGACAGAATGTGAAGTAATATAATCGTACCAGAACTCGAAGAGAAGATGATCTTACATGCCTGTTGATCTCATCTACCCACTGATGACAAATAGAACTCGGAGAAATTATCAGTGTTGCTCCTGTGGAAACAGGTTTCATTGCCACAAGGCAATGGGGACAGTAAAATGGCCTGATCTTCAGATTTTCCTCTTTGTAGTTTACACACTCTGCATGCTGCCATAAGTAACACTTCAGGCACTGCACACGAGCTTTGCAGTCCACCAAGCCAAGCTCACCACAGATGCATTCAAAACGATATTCCGAAGTATTAAATGGAAATACAGAACTGGTATGTTGTACACTACTGCCAGTATGTTCAGGGGAATCTGAGGACTGCTCCTTGCGAATGTCCTGCTGGACACCAGCTGTACTTTTAGAAATCTCAAAATCAGGATGACTCCTAGCATCACTGGAAACAGAGTTACCATGCACATCAGGATTCTTTGTTCTCACAGATTCTTGCTGAGCAGTATTCTCTTTTAAACAGTTGCTGTGATTTGCTGTTGACTTCCTTCTACTTTTGCTAGTTGCACAATAATCATGTTCTTCTGTGGTGATATCCACCCGTAAAGGGATTTTAAGGACATTTGCGGAAACAATATCACTATTTCTTGGTTCTTTGGTTTCAGTTTTAGCATCAGCCAAACACTTTTGAATCCTTTCTGAAGTCTTGGCTATCTACAAAACAAAATTAACCAAAACAGTCAGATTTTCCCCTCACCTTTTTTCGAAAGCAAGTATAAATACCTCAAGACAAATAACATTTTATAAAATTTTTGGTTTAGGTATTTAGTTACTGTTCATCAGCGTTTAAAAGATCATTTTATTGTAAGATCAAAACATGTGTCCTGCAGCAGTATTTTAAAAGATTTATGACAGACAGAGTTAATGTTTTAGCCCTAAGATTTGACTTTCTTTTGTCAGCTTTCTTTTTGTCATCTTCATTCTTCATTTGTGAAGCTCAAACTAAATGTTGAAATTATGTTTTCTGTAAGCTAGACAGCACCACTAAAGCAGCATGTGCAAACAGCACACCTGGCAGTAACATGCATATAACAGAAGATCGGCTTTTTCAATAAATTCAGAATTAGCTATTGAAGCAAATTTAACCTGCTCTTTGGGTCTTTCTCGCGTCTTCTTTTCCTTGTAATTCTTTCCCAGCTTGAAAGAACCAGCCAGACCATGGCCTTTGACTTGTTCCACTATTTGTTCTGCAATTAGTTTTTCCAGAGATCTTTTGAGAAGCCGTCTATTTCTCTGTACGTCATACTGATATATAGCACTGATATACTTAAATATTGCAATAATGGAAGCTCCTTTCTTCACATTCGTTTCCTTTACAGCCGCTAATATCATCACTCGCAAGCCTATATGCAGAACAAGGAAAAACACAGCTCAGATCTAACAAAAATTACTTGGATAAAGCACATAAGAGAATATCTAAATAAAAGCTCTGCCCACCTCCATCAAAAAAAAAAAAAAAAAAAGCAAAAAAAATATAGCAAACAGTTTTGGTGATATATTACTTGAGCTAGCCCTAGAAATCACAATAGTCTACTATTTTCAGTGAAGAGTAACAAAAGAAATAAGTCATACAATTCTCTTACTGAAATTTATATAAATACACTATATTTCAGCTTGACAAAAATCTCTCCCACAAAATTACCTTCAATGACACAGAGCCCTGCAGGACAAGTCCTGGTTTGGTGACTTCACTTTGAAAACTGATCACTCGTTTCCAGCATGGAGTCCTACACCCTTGTACTCAGCTCTGATGCAGGGCCAGCACAGAGGTTATCAAAAGCATCAGCTTGTGCTGTGGCGGTGAGGCCCAGACTTCAACCCAGTCAGCAGCCAATACAAGTCTTAGGTAAGTATTGTTTCTTGGACCTCTGCTGAAAGCAAAATAAATAAAATACTTACTGGGATATTGTATTTTTTCCTTGAATTTAAGCTCCAACTTCTTTGGGTTTTTTTTTTTATTTCCTTCTAACGGCTGAGGTGGAACAAAGAAGTTCACAAGTTTACCCTAGTGCAGACAACATTAAATAGCATTAGTTCAGATCTCTTCATTCCAATTCTGAAGTTCTTTAATAATCTTTTCACATTTGAAAATAAGTGTGAACTGCTACAGCTGTTATCTAATTATAAAGAAAAAGCACTAAAAATAAATAAATAAATAACCAAAGCACCCCCCTGCCCCCCAGCATATTACAATCTGAAGAAGTCAGTACAGCCATTGACTTTTGTAGGGTAGATATTTCATTTTAGGGGTACAGAATTATGTCTACACAGTTCAGCTTTTTGACCAGTAATATTCACCACTCTACACTGGTAACAGAAAGAGCAGCTAAACAAGCTGCTTCATAGGATGTGCAAGGAGGAAAGTGAAGAGAGCATGATGGAAAACTGTTGTTAAATACATTCTAAACAAGTCAATAAACAAACTCATTCCTAACATGAAATAAAGGGTGAGTAGAAGCTTCTATTCACAGAAGTAATCTCCTCTATTTTGGTATAGAATGTTCGGCTAATGAGTATTTGGCACTCTCCAACAACATAACATGAAGGGAGAAAAGAGTTTCAAACATGTTAGATTAAGTCATAGATTTATACACTCCTGGAGGGCATCTGAACTACCAAGAGCCTACTGACAGCATAACTGCCTCCCAGTCCCATATACCAGTGGTAAACAGTATCAGTTGCTACTTGTGTATAGGCAACAAATATCACACATCAGAAAGCAGAATATTTCATTGTAATTTTAACCCAATTTAAATTCTGGACTTCTATAAAACAGAGAGCAATAAACTCACCAGGAGAAATATATTTCACTATTTTCTATGGAAAGTACTTTGTTCACATTAAATCCTATTTTATACTTTAATACTTCATATTAAATCCTACTACTAGTTTTCTTACCTCGGGTAGTGACAGAACATCCTGTTTAATGTCTCGTCGGGTGTGAGTCAGAATAAGAGCCAGCACCTCGACTGTCTTCCCAAGACCCATCTCATCTGCCAAAATACCTCCAGGCCACTGAGGTCCAGCAATTGGATATTCACGGATAATACTAGAATTCAAGTAGAGTTGCAAACCAAAATCAGCGAGTGTAGAATGCTGAGGCAGAGTAGTACATGTGCAGGGACACAGTTTCAGCACGGCAAAACTTTTAGGGAAAGGCAGTGTCTTTGATATCAGCTAAACTTGATAAAAAATGTCATTGCATGTCATACATATCACTTTTCAATTTCTTTAATTGCTAACTGAAAAACTACAATTATGGATTAAGGTGTAAATAAGGCTTTACAAAGTACAATTTCGAAAAGTTGTCAGAAGAAGATAGCTACAGAAACATACCAGCCAGTATATGGATTATAGTAGATTTTTGCTCCATCTGGAGTGATGACCTCTCGCCATAAGAAGTGCAGTGCATTTTCTATGAAGAAGGAGGTTATATTATTAGCTTTCTCTATAAACAGCACAATATTTAGAATTACTCAATCTTACTGTGACATTTAGAGGGAAAATAAAACCAAATTAACAAAATAAATGCCCCCCAAAAAAAAACCACCAACGGACTTCTACCTCCACAGAATTTCATGGCCAACAAGCTAGTGGTCTAAGTTTGTTTAATTTATCATTCACTTGCCAAACAACTTTTACAAAACAAGAAATGAAGTCACTAACAAAGCTTCTAAAGAATCAGCAAGGAAGTGTTACTGCTGACAATGCAATAGAATCTTCTTTCCAATTCTGAGCAGTACTTTTATCAGGAAATAAGTTTTCCAGATGCATAATACTTGCCATTGCTAGGAGTGCCCATGAAGTTCTCCTGGTGAAGCATCCAGTTTACAGCCTCCCTTTGGTATGGCCTCAGAATAGGAATTAATGCAGGATGCTGCACATCCTCTCTCAGTAATTGGATGTCCTGTTGATGGGTACGCCTTACAAAGTCATAAAGCTCTTCAATATTTTGACGCTCTAATTCCACATCAGATTCTTCATCATCTTCATCCAGCACATCTGCATACATCAAGTTATACTTGTGAAACAGTCTTAATCACTGCACCTGACACTTTTTTTTTTTTACATATCTAGGAATAGTCGTACGACAGTTCACAGAATACTAACCCTAACAGTGTAGAAAGAATCAGTCTGCAGCATTTTTCCCAAATAGAAGTGACAAGTGGTTTTCATAAGAAAGAGCATGGTATGATGTGTCTACATAAAAAACACATCAATATAATTTTAATACATTTTACAAGTGGGCAGAGAATTCTGAAAGACATTAAGTTCCTATCAATTCAAGAGAATAGGCAACTAGGTACCTAACATCTGTAAGGCAAGCAAGGCGATCAGAGATTATGTCATGTTATTAATGCCCAGCCAAGGTAAAATCACTAGCTAGAGCACGTAGCTTTAGAAATCACAGAAGCCAGGCAGAGAAACTCACTCACAGAGATTCTTCGTGGAAACTACAGATTCTGGTGTATCACTTTAACCAATTAAGCTCATCAGTAATGACAACTGTGGTTACATTCAATGATATATAACAGCTGAAGTCTCACATTTGAGAAAATAATAAATTGACTTATGTGTAATTTAAGCCCACCTGGAATTTTATGAGGAAACAAAGACCAAAAAAAAACCCCAAAAGTACTTTAATTTCTTTTTAAAGCAACTGGGTACATTCTGTCCACATCTGTTCTGCTTTTATCATACCTTCATTGCTTGCAATCATATTCTCATTTCAAACTTTTTTTTTACTGATCAAATAACTCTACGTACCACACTGAATTCTAAAGGGATGGTAAAGAAACTAATCTCTCTCTCAATTCCTTATTAGTAGAGAATAGCATGTTTTCAATAATTTCAAAAATGTAATTCAATTATAAAGCTTTCACCTCTACACTTTTTACCTCTCAGAAACAGATGGCATTACACCACCTAAAATTCAATTGTTATAATTATGTTTCAGAAGCAAGTATTCTGATTAGTTCTTTTAATTACTGAAAGCTGCACCTGTAGTACAACCCCATAATTTCATTTGTAGGATAGTTTGTAGGTTCTTTTAACATTGAAGACACCTTTAGGTTGAATGCAAAATACTAAGATCAATAACAAAGTAATATTTTCCTTCTTTATTCTAGATTAAATGAAAACCTCCTGGTTTACACTTGGGGTTAAAAAAAAGGAACAAAAACATTAAAAACCTCTCCTTACGAAGAATTTCTTTCTCTCTTTTTTACTAAAAAACCAAAACACCAAAAAAAAAAAAAAAAACCAACAAAACAAACCCCAATCTGCTAATTTATTTATGAACATTTAACTGAATCACATTACCTGGAATTATAAAACTATAGAACTTTTCCATGAGTTTCTGAATCAGCTGATTCGCTTTTTTGGGTCTTCCACCTCCATCACTGAGAAATTCTGGTTTGCTTAATCCAGCTTCCAGAAGGTAAATTCCAACCTGAGAAATGTTTGTAGACATAATTGTATAATTTATTGAAGTACACTACAAACAGAAAAATATGAAAATGAACTGTGCTTTTATATCAAAAAGCACAATCACCATGTTTTGAAAATTAAGAGATACTAGATCTGCAAAAACCTACTAAGAGATTAAATCTGCAAATATCACTATTAGAATATCCAGTATGTTGCAGGTAAGACCTTGATTCCTTCTAACAACACATTAGTAACACAGCAACAGTTAAAGGGTCTTTGTTTAGAAAAAAGCATTCTGAAGGCATTTGCACAGTTATATGGAAGCAATAGTCTCCACAGACTTTGCTGTTCATAGAAACTTTTTTGGAATTCATAAAAAAGAGAACTTTGAAAACATGTAGCAAAGAAAACAAAACACACAAGCCAATACCTTTAGAGTCTGATCCTCTCTTGGGCGTTGATAAAGCCCAATTATCCTTTTCTTCTGCAGCCACCTCAAGCCTTCCAATATCTCACCACCCAAAGAAGGTTCCACCAAAATGCTTTGTTCATAAGCACCCAAGTATTCTTTTGTTTCATTATTGTTTACTTCTTCACTTCTTGCATGGATACAGATCTGCAGCTGATCATCAGATTCTCCTCTCATCAATGTAAAACTCCTTTCATGGAAGTCCTCAGTTAGACTTTGCTCAGGAGGAAGATGAAGCTCAAGGTCTCCCAGCAAAACTTTCCAAGAAGCATCCTCACGGTACGGCAAGACTATGATATTTAGCTGCACTATTAGAGGGTTCGAGATGGAGCAAGAGTCTTCCTCATCATTAGCTGTAATCCATGTAATGGATTTTGAACCATTCTGATCTTTCTGAACGAGCTCTTCATCAACACTATCATCATTTATAATGATGATGGAGGCTGAGGAAGTGCTTGGACCTGGAAGGGGATCCTCATCATTCATATCATCATCTAATGTTATCACCTCAATTCTCCGGTCTTCATGCATGTTCCAGCAGAGTTGCTTCTTCTTATCATCATCTATTTTTGATGGAGGTGCACGTTTTCGACGGCTACTCATTTTGTCTTCTCTCAACAGTATTTCTAGTCTCTGAAAAATAGGCACATATTAGTCAATAATAAACACTACAAAAATTAAATACCTGCATTTAATATTTTTTACTGTGCAGCTGCTGAATTTGCAAAAGTTTAGGACAGAACCGATACATACCAATAAATGTAAATGCTATTTTACTGAGTAATTTCTGTCTTAATGGCAAAGTATTACACAATGCCATGCCAGGAACATTTGTCTCAAATTGTATCTTCCCATTTTGTCAGACAGCTACAGATGGAAAACAACAGGTCCTGCTTCTAAGGACTTCACAGGTGAGAGCTTAAAACACTGGTGTCCAGAGCCAGCCTGATCCTATTAGTAGGTGATATTTGTAAGTAAAACAATTCTAGCAGAGACATTAATGGATAAACTGTACCTGGGCACTAGCAGCTCACAAATGGAGTCAGGTCAGGTCCACACTCTAGATACAGAGTTTTTGTACAGTTCTTGCACTTTCTATTTATTTACTTCAACTGTATCATTAGCTGAACTCATTATAGCTTATAGAAAACATGCCAATTTCACTCAGCTGCAAATAATAATAATAAATCCCTCTGCCAAACAGGTCTGCACGTGCACAAATTACAACCGCTGATACACAAACTAGAGGAACATGCTCTGCCCAGGCGGGTTCAAAGCGTCGCGACCATGACAGCGCTGGTGACAGAGGCGACAGAGCCTCACCCCTCGCCCGTCACCCCCGGCCACGCAGAGCGGCCCGCGAGGGCCGGGCCGAGGCCCCGCCAGGCAGGCCGCCGCGCCAAGCCGGGGTTGAGGGGCTGCCCGGTGCCCCCATCCTTCCTGCCCGCGGCTTCTCCGGGGGTGCGTGGCCGCCCCAACGGTCACCCGAGGGCTCCTCGCCCCTCCCCCCAAAAACATACCTGAGCGACCCGGCGCGCACCCCCGCGTCTCCAGGCCCGCCCAGTCTGGCGTCACATGACGTCCGTACGGGGCGGGGGTGTAGGATGTGATACTGCGCATGCGCAGACATGTCCGTGACGCCGTCACGGGGCAAAGGGGGCGGGGACGAACCGCAGTCTTCCCTCACTGGGGCGGGGCTTGAGGGAGGGGCAGGAGTGAGGCAGCGGCGCTGGCGGGGTGCGCATGCGCGCGCCTCTCGCCGGGCCGCGTGAGGGGGGAGCGAGGGGCCGAGCGGGGCCGGGGTGGTTGGCGCGGGTGCGTGAGGAGAACGCTGTGGGTTTCAGCCTGTTTCGGGGAGAGAACGCGCTGGGTTGTAGCCGTGAGGCGAAAAATCCTCACGTTCTGTTTGTGACGCTGTTCATTTGCTTTCCATGTATAGTCACACGAAGGGCAGTGGAAAAATCCTGTTTGGGAGGAAAGTAATGACGGCTGTTTGAACGTATATTCACACCAGAAGTATTTCATGGTGGCTTTAAAAGCCCTTTCACACTTTAGAAGCTTCAAGGAGCAGAGGAAGTACCATCTTATTTCAATAACCCATCCCAGACTGAGGAAAAACAAAACAAACAAAAAAAAAAAAAAAAAAAAAAAAAAAGAGAAGAAGAAGAATTGGAGAGATTAGATTAGCTCCGGTGATGGTCGCTGAGGTGAAAGCGAGGCATCAGTCTAGGGCAGCGTAGGTTCCCCCACGCGGGACCTCAGGCTGGGGCTCCTGGTGCAAGTGCCCTGCACCTGCTGGTGACCCCCTCAATCTGTGGGGACGAAGGAGTCCCGATCTGCTGCTCTGCCTCATCCGCTTGACGGAGTCTGGGTACGCCAGTAAAGGGAGATGGGAATTAGAAGAGAAGTCTGCTGGCCGAAGCAACCCGTATTGCCTTCAAACTCTGGCCTGTGGTGTGCAGATTTTACCTAGCCCATTGTGGATCACTACTTACTCTGAGTTTGGACAGCCCTGGATAGGGGTTTCTGACAGCCTAAGCTTCCTCAGATGTGTTAGCAACACCAGCAGCGCGCTGCCTGGCCATAGCCATTGCCGTGACGGGGTGCTGACATATGTCAGGCTCGTGCCGTTGTATGGAGTGCGTGGAGGTCATTACAGACGCGAGCGAGGCAGAGATGGATGTAAAAGGCCACAGGATACCCCTCAGGCTGAAGGTCAGCCCTGCTGAAATGCAGAATGGCTTCTTGCACAAGGCCTTGGACACAAGCTAGAGCACGTGCCTGGCCGCTTGGCCACCCTGTGTTCATGTACACACCTGATAGAGGCCGTAATGATAGAGCCTAAAGGCCTACCTGTAAGTACCCATTATTGCCATCAAACATAATAGCAAAGATAGGAATCAGGAAGTATCTTTATTGATGTCCAAGGAGCTGTGTTTTTCAATAAAAAGTGAACAATGATCACTGATGTCCTCCGTCGCTATATATCTGAAAAGTCTATTTAAACATGATGAATCGCCACGACAACAACTGGTATTTTTACTGTTCAGACTCTTATGGCTCTTGTGCACTGGAGGGCTCTGAATTTCTGACGGAACCCTGAGCTTTGGGTATAGGCTCTACTTCTGCTTCGTCCTGAAGCTGATGAATCATTCGGAGAATAAATTTTCCTGTTCTCCTTCAAAATGAAAAAAACACTGCAGATGTGTCAGCTCCAGCAGTAACTACTTCACATCTCAGACCAGTAGAACAGGCTGCCCAGGGAACTGAGGATCCCCATCCCTACAAAAGTGCAAGGAATGTGTCTGACATTATTGTAATGGAAATATGTAGCAGAAAAAAAAAAAAAGATAAAATTGCACCATATATTCTCCAATGGGAAAGAAATGACCAAAAAAAAAAAAAAAAAAGACAGGTGGTAGTAGTCTGATCACTCACCCGTTATTAGAAACTGCACAAACAGCATATACTATATGAATCCATACAGAAGAAGCAGACTGCAGTTCATGCTTTGGCAAGCCTTGTGCACAGGCTGAAGGTTAATCTCTGAGAAGTTTTTTTTTTTTGTTGTTAATTGTCTTTTGTTTTGCTGTATTATGCATGTCTTCTGTTTAATTTGCTACCCCTGCACTCCAGGGTCTGGATTTGTGCTTTCTTTGATGGTGATGGCTTTCTCTTAAAGCTTTCAATACAAAGCACCGGTGAAAGTGAACTTTGTTTATTTTCTCCTTTGGATATTTTAAAAATTAGTAAGTCAGAAAAGAGCATTTCTGCCTTCAGAAGAAAGAGAAGACACAATGGAACCGAGAGGGTGCCTGTTCCGCATTGTGCTTTCTGTCTGAGCCTCTCGTTTTCTCTCTCTCCCTTTCATTAGCAAATATCTTCTTCAGTTCTCAGGCCTTTGTTTTGAAACAGGGGTCAAGAGCAGGTGGAAGAATGCCCATTTCTGTTCAGCAGCTAATGACAAAGGAGCCTAGAGATTAGTGCCTCGTAATTTCCTTCCCATTCTAAAAAGCTGGACTGCTTGAAAGAAGATAATTGCCATTTAATTTAATGAAATGGGAAGGAATGGTATAAAGAGAAGAGAATATAACATAAAAAGCGATCACGTGGGTTTTTTGACCGCACTTCAGAACATAGGCTCTGCTGTTTATGGGTGCAGATTCCGCTTTGCTCTCAGTAGTAACATTGAAATCTCAGAGAGAGTAAGCGAGTAAAAGCAAGAGATATGCCGCTTTGCAGAAGGTTTCTTTTTTGGAGAAGGATAGAGGAGAGAATAGCAGTCCACATAGGTAATTTTAAAGCCCTTTCCATGAACATTTTAACTACAAAAGCAAATAGAAAATTTTCTTGGAGAAAGCCAGAACTCTGTCTCATGACTGATTCCAGTGGTTACAAAAAAAGAATAAAACCAAGGGCAGCTGGGCTATATTCACTTCTCTCTAATAACTGTGCATTATATTAAACAGCTACTTGAGCACAGAGCACCACTCAGTATGTAAAAAATCTTTCTTTGCGCTCCAGAGGTAAATTCATTCCAAATTAGTAAAATCATTGTCAATAATCTGCTCATGGATGGAAAATGATATGGCTAGTTTTTACTGTCCCCCATTTCTTTAGTGTTGGTGTTTTAACTTAGCTATCATAAAGAGGTTTTCAAAGTGTTCATCATATAGCTGCTACCATCCACAGTACGATACTGCTTTAGGCAAGAGAGTAGAAGATTTCTATTTCTCAGCTACAAAGCAGAATATTTTTTGTGCCAAAAGCAATCATGTAAATCAGTGGGCCAACTCCCCAGCTAGCACAGATTAATACGGTGTAGCCACAGGATTCTAGGCCTCTCTCCCCCTGCCCCCCTCCAGCTTCTTCAGTTCTCTTTCTTCAAAATAATAAAGTTTAATGTGTCACTAATGCACTTCTACCTCTTGCTACAGCATCTCCTGGAGGAATCTACATACACCCCACGAAATCACGCTCCTCAGGCCATCTGTCTCACATCACGTGTATACAGAATTCTTCTACACCCTTGTCCATCTGCCACTCGGCTGAGCTACGTGCTGGTTTTGTGACAATCAGGTGGTAGACCTGACCTCAACACTGACTGTGACAGCTGAGCAGCCACTGGTGGGGGTTAAGCCCATCTCCCTTTTTCCAGGGGAAGAGGACAGTTAAAAAGACATCTAAATATAGAGCAGAAAAAAAAAATTATGTCATTGCATCTAGGACATCATCTACAGCTACTATCTAGGATTTGGAATCCAGTTCTTGAAGTTATTTGAATATATACCTAGATAAGACATATTGTAAAGATCAAAGTAGCATTCTGAAAGGAGTATTAATAATATTTCTCTTCAGAAAAGTGTTACAATTAATTATCTATTCAAAATTCATCTTTGAAGCAATGTAGATTGTTACATTGACTTAGAAAAAAAAAGCACACAGCTTTATATAGTGGTAATACATGTTTTCAACACAATCCAGCTTTTGAGCTTAGGGAGTTCTGATCGTAGAGAGCAGACAAATGTTGAATCACTGAAAAACACTTGAAATAGTCAAGGAGATGCCATAAAGCTGCCAATAAACTACTCTCATTAATAGTTTTATTGCTCTTCTTTGGGGTAGTGACACTTTATCTATGTAAGTCCAAGCAGCATTTCTTGTACAAGACATAACGATATTTGTAACCTCTATATATGATGTAATTAGATAAAGAAGCATATGTAGCACTAAATTATGGGGAGATTACAGTAAGGAAGTTGTCTACCAGGTAGCAAAACTTGATTTAGGTTGCTTTGTGTCATTGTAACTTTTATTTGAAGCTCCCAATAAACCTGGAATAAGAAAAGGCCTGGATGTTGCAGAACATGTCTGATGCTGCTGTTCAGGCAAAAGTGTGAAGAAATCAGTACTCCCAAGTACACCCTGCCATAAGAGACCATGTGAATCCCTGGGGTAAGTCTCTCTCATTTGATCTAGTAGAGAGAAGCTTGCAGCGTCCCTGAGCTGACCTTCCATTTTGGCTTGGGGCACTAACTCACTAAGGCAGCAATTTTAGCTAATGAGAAAAGATATTTTCTCTGGATATAAATGTCATTGTACTTCCAATAGCATACAAACATACACTTTGGTTAGTCCAACCATGTTTATTTGTGATTTTGATGTTAAAAAAAAAAAGGCAACAAGAAATGAGCAGTAAGTTGGTCTGGGGCCCCAAATTTGTTTTTACTGCTTTCTGACATGGCATCACAGGGTACTAGAGCCCAACCTAGAATGGCCTGAGCAAAGCAGCAGCTCTAATTAGTGGCTTATAAGTGCACATAATTTAAGTACTCTGTTTTGGGATTTCTAAACAAAATGGCCTTTCCAATTACAGAAGGTCCTTTTTTTTTGCAGACTTACTTTGATACTATGATCCTCTCCAAGTCTTTATTTATTTATTTAATCCTCAGGATTCGCAGATATTTTCTTATCATCACAGAATCACAGAATGGTTGAGGTTGGAAGAGGCCTCAGGATATCACCTGGTTCAATCCCCTGCTGCAGCAGGATGCCCAAGACCCTGTCCAGACTTCTGAATATTCTGACCAGGATTTTTAATATCTCCAGGATTGGATACTCCACAACCTGTCCAGACAAACCTGTTCAAGTGCTCTGTTATCTTCACAGTAAATAAGACTTGTGTTCATGAGGAGTTTCCTGTGTTTTGATTTGTGTCCACTCCTCTTGTCCTGCTGGTGGGCAGTACTGGGAAGTCTTGCCCCATGCTCTCTACAGCCTCTCATCATTTCCCAAGACGTATTTGGCCCAGGCAGCCAAATGTTTCACTTCAGCGTGATGGGCCTCATAGGTGGCTGTTGTTTTCCGGGCTTGTTTTGGTTTGACTTTCTGGAGTAAGGCAGTTCCCAGCTGAGTGATCTTTAAGACATCTGCAAAGTAAGATAATGCGAAGGATAATCTGCTGTAAAGTGCTCTTCATTGTTAATTTTCTGATTCTAGACACTTTATTATCTCACAGTGCTGAAGTATTATATATTAAACAGGTAGCTTCTTCCTGTGTAGCCAACTTCTAATATGCAGTTCCTATCATCGTTGTACATTATTATTCATTTTTTTCCATAAAGCAAGAACTTCATCTAACCCAAATTATCCCATAAGCCATATAAAGATTTGATATTTTCTAACATTATCAAATGCAGACTGCTTTCAAAGAAAAGGTCTTAGAATATGTTATCTACACTGTAATATGAAAGATAGCACTGAACTGAGTAACAGCCTCCTCTCACCCACATTTCATGTATCCAAACAAGACAGTTAAAATGGGCAAAGAGAAAATACAGCTTAGCCTGAACATCTAAGGAATACAATTTACAACTGAGAAATGTGCAGAGGCTCTTGTGTAACAGTCCTTGGAGCTCTTCCACACTCTCTTATGTACTCTGTATCCTCAAGGAGCCGGTATGAAATCTGGCCATGCAGCATCAGGTCTTCCTTGCAGCAACAAACAACCGCGAATATCTCTCTCCTCACCTTGGAAGATTTTTAACAAGGAAATATATACAACAGTGGAAAACATAGCTGTGTTACTCAGAAAGCATATGAGCTGTTCTCTACAGAGAATAGTAGTTCATTTGTGTATTTACTATGCAGATTTTCTTAGGGTTTGTTTATTCATGAGGCTTTTTCTGCATTAGAAATGAGTAAACCAAAGCAAAAATGGACTAGACAACCGAAGCTGAAGGCTGTCTTCTTGCCTCGTGTCACTGAATTCTTGCCCTTACCCTCCTCCTCAATTTCTAAAAAAAAAAAAAAAAAAGAAATAAACAAGCTACTGTGATAGCACAAATGTAAAAGATGTGTTAAATGAGAATGGAGTTAAGCATATGCCTAAAAACTCTTTGTAATTAGGCTCTATATGTTGAGTCTATTTGCATGTAGTCACAAAAAGGAAGCAAGCAAGAAAGGCTTTGCATGCAGATTTAGGCTGAACATTCAAATTTTAGGATGATACAGAAAATAGAAAGACGAAAATGTCATATAAGTTATTTGAGTGGAACATATTAAATTGTTGGTTAATTAAGAGAAAGAAAGAAGAATGATGTGCATATTTGCTTCCTCTTTTGACTGGTTAAAAATTAGGGAAAAATAAAAACCCAGTAGGAATAAGATGTTCTTTTAGGCTAAAAGATCTGCTGATAGATCTGAGCAAGCCAGTTTTCTGACATATGAACACAATGCAGTGAAGACAAACTAAGTAGAAATACTATTTGAGTATCAAAGACACAATAGGAATTGAGATGTTTCAGATTTAGCACTATCAAAAGCCTGTTGAATTTAGATAAAAACATGGAAATCAATATCTGCCGATCACTGTAGTGACAGCAGCTGATAAATCACTTGAATTGGTCTGAGATAATTTATGGGGGAACTTGTGGTCTGCAGCTAAAGAGAATTTGCAGTGGTGATGAAGAAAAGTGTTTTCAGAAGCTGTTGCCAAGAAAAAAAGAAATAAAAAGAAAACAAAACTGAACACATTTGCTACCAAGAATATGTCCTCAATTCTAAAATAAATGTCTGTGTCATGAGATTAATATATGCTTATACAACAGGCTTTTACACCCACATTAATGATCTGAAAGCTATGAGGCCACCTTGTTCTAAATTCACCAGCATGACTATGTGGATATACTCTCAGTGATACAGCTAACTGCTACTTAGGATTAATAGGATAAAGTAAATTCTAAAATTCTCTTAATTTACGGAAACAAAAATCCATTGCCTATATGCTTTTTGATTAACAGTGTGTAATGGCATAACACTTCAGCCATGCAGTCTTCCTCTCCTTTCACCCATTATTAGTCAGCCTGCAAGAATGATAGTATAATTTATTACTAATCATCTATACACACACTTCACAAACATGAAGTGTTTAGTGGTCTGTGAGGACCCCTCTTTCCTACCCAAGTCTAGTAGTACCACTCTGCCTGCCTCTCTTCCAATGAGGTGTTTATGTAAGTCCACCTCGTACAATTGGTTATTGATCTTCAAAAGCTTGTACAAATTTAGATGTCTTAAAGTCTTTTTCAATTATCATTGATTTCTGCCCCACTTTTTGACTTGGTGGTGGTGTTTTTCTTTCTTTCTTTGAAAAAAAAAAAAAAAGCTTTAAACTATTAGCTTCCGAAAAAAAAATCTTACTGTCTGTAGCCACATGATTAAATGGAATACAATCAAAAAGGAAGGTCAAAAGCAAGGAATAAAAAACAGCTCACACTGCCTTCATTAAACATCAGGTTTATCTTGGTTGTCCATGACAAGAAAGCTGCTTAAAAAGAGAAAAATAAAAAGAGAGGGAAAGAGAAGGAAAGAGGAGGAAGGAATGAAGGGAGGGAGGAAGGGAGGGAGAGAGGAAGGAAGGAAGGAAGGAAGGAAGGAAGGAAGGAAGGAAGGAAGGAAGGAAGGAAGGAAGGAAGGAAGGAAGGAAGGAAGGAAGNAGGAAGGAAGGAAGGAAGGAAGGAAGGAAGGAAGGAAGGAAGGAAGGAAGGAAGGAAGGAAGGAAGGAAGGAAGGAAGGAAGGAAGGAAGGAAGGGATGTTTTAAAGTGTCTAACTGAACCAGGATTTGAGAACAATATTACTCTGATGTTTTCAGAAAATCAGGATCTGTTAGTGTCTTTAGGTGGTCTCCCAAATACTGAAAAATCTAAAATTAGTATGGCTTGTCCAGCAGAAGCTGTGATTCATATGCTTCTGGGCCTGAGTGAACAATTGAATTACAGCTCTGTTGAGAAACTACTGAGAAGAACTGGAATGATCAGATTTGCTTATTTTCTTGACAACTATTAAGGACGTGGGAAAAAGAAAAAAAAGACAAGAACTTGTGTGATATTCTGTGTGGTTAGTGCCCAGGCTCTCAGTTCCGTAGCATGACTGAATATGCAGTAAGTGAATGTAGACTTCCTGGACTCACATTACAGAGGATATTAGCAGGTGACCAGGCAGTCACCTGTTTTCTTCATTATTTAGGACACCCTTTTCCAGAGACAATGATAAACATCTACTTGTTGTACCTTGAAAATCACCCTAGCAATGTATTGCCAGCCTCAGTATCTCAGCACCTTTGCAGAAAATAGTTCTCTTGTTTTCAGCAACATCCTGAGTTTCCCCCTGCTTACTTGTGTAGCAGTGCAGCTTAGGGGGGAAATGGTTCCTCAGATAGGCAGCCCTTACTGCCTGTGAGTCAAATCTTGTGTCTCCTCAAGACCGGCTAGACACCACTAGAAATGTAACATTGTCTCAGGGAGGTCCCAATCCAGAGTGACCACCTCACTTGGTCTAGGAAGGGCAATGCCCAAGGAGATGCTCTGCCTGGGATTGCTCGCAGAATTACTAGAACTTCCTGGCTCCATTAATTTTCAAAAATGGGCTATTAAAAAAAAATAACCTGGGATCTGACCCATGTCAGTGATGCAGGTGGAAATCATATACAGAGGATATGCAGAGGAGCAACATCCAGATAGTGTATGAAGCAGTAGGACCTAACATATGAACCAAATGGGAAGCACTAATTCTAGTTGGGCTGGAGCAACAAATGAAATTCTCATTAGAGAATGGGTGGCAAAAGGTAAATAACTAATGGAAATGCAAGATAGGAAGTTTTTTTATATATATATATATATAGAGAGAGAGAGAACCAGCATTCACAGTCAATGAATTCATGCTGCTGGGTCAGCTGGACCTTAGCCACTTCATCACTAACAGCACTATTGTGCTTGGTGTTACTATCCTGCCCTTAAAAAGGCATTTTCATGATAGACTGAAATCAGCAAAACCACAGCAGCAAAGTGTCAGGAAAGAGTGGCAGGATAATGACTCTCATAGATGCTGAAGTAATGAAATGTTTCTGGAAGTGCTCTGCCTCACTAGAGAGTCAAATGAGAAAGCCTCTGTGTGAATTCTGTGAGCAAGGCAGTTCTCCATAAAGACTGTAAATAAAAGAAGGTTAGAGCACAGAGGATGTCGGGACACATGCGAACACTTGTCAGGAACTGCTTTTGAGATGCTCTGAACTAGTATCTCATTTTGGGGTGCAGTGCTCTGCAAATACTCAGAAGAGCAAAGTTTGCACTTTGCATCCTTATGCCACTTTTAAATATTACCTCCTTTATTCTGTATGCCTTGCCCTCTCTGAGGAAGCCTTCAGACCAAAGGATGGAAAGTGTGTAGGCTGCACATGTCTAAATAAGCAGTGTTATAAAACATGACTATAAGCAGCATTATAAAACATATAAACACTCTGCTTTCTTCTTCAGACTACGTAGCAGTTGTGTCCACAGCTGCAGGATGCAAAGCGATCTCTGATAACCCAAAGCCCAGCTATGCTCTGAAACTTGTCTGTATTTCCCATAATGGACACAACTATGTACACAGAGAGCAAGATGAAGAAAAGCTGTGAGTCTTATATCAGGCATATGGGTATATTTTTCAGCCTTTCTTAGCAAATGTGAATGCATCAAAAAGGTACAAGGTGGAAAATGAGATAATTTGAGTTAAAGGTCATCAGAAAATCCTACTGATCTTTGAGGTATTCCATTCTCCCATGCTTTATTTGCTGTGGCAGACTCCAAAAGGGGCTGTTCGTGGAAGCTCATAAAGTATCGGGCACAGTGCTACAAAACCAGGAATGGACTGTAAATGGCAAAAGCAACTTTCTAGAGGCTTCAGCATAAGTCCCTGTGTATCTTTTTGATCCATTAATAATCGGGGGTTTGCAGATCACCAGAATGTTTCCTTAAAATGTATCAGACATTTGTTACGCATGGTTTGATTGCTATTCTGACATTTGCAAAAACTCCATTGTACTTTAGTCATGTGTAAAATAATTCTGTTTTGGAAAGACTGTGAGCCTTTTCTGCCTCTGACATTTGGTAGGTTATTTTGTTTGTTTTGTTTTGTTTCTTTTTTAATGACTTTTCTCTCTCTCTCTCTCTGTCTTGCGTTCTTGCGTTCTTCGGTTTTTTTCCTAATAAAATATATAGAAAGGAAACATATGGTGAAATAAGAGGTACAAATAACTGCTGGTAAAGATGGAGGGGTTTTTTTGTTGTTGTTGGGTTTTTTTTTTTCTTGGATGCTAACTGTAGGCCTGGGGAGAAAGAAAAAAAAAAAAAGAAAGGGCAGGAATGAGTGTGTACCGGCGGGTTTCCCTCTGGCCAGCGCCGTGTTGTCTCAGCACGGTCAGAGAGCAAACTTTCTGCCTTCCTGAGTCACCTGCTTCTTTTGTTACTAAAATGTGCAGTATTTGGTCTTAGTGACCCAGAGTTCCTGTCTGAAAGCCCAGATGGCAAGAATGAGTAAGAATGCTTTTTATTCATCCACACTGTAAAGGTTTTCTTTTTTCTTTTCTTTTTCTTTTTGATTTTCTCAGATTTTACCAGTTTTCTATACTTACAGACCAGTTTCCTTGAGACATCTTTACAAAGAGCTGTCCTTGAAAATCACTACAAAGTCTCAGCAGGCAGGTGCTTTAACTGTAACATTTCACCCAAACCCACTCCTACAACTTTTCTCCATTGGCTGTAGTGACTTGTAGTTACTTACTGCATCCTGTATGTTAGTTAAAATCTACATTAAATAGATCTATCTAGTTCATCTGCATTAAACCCCATATATCCAAGACGCCTGCTCTTCATTCTTACCTAATGACCAGCAAGTTCAGCCAGGATGATTCAAAGCAACATTTTCCATTCAGCTGGGGTCCAAAACACACACAAGAGAAGTCTGAAGCTGAGAAACTGCAGACCTTTCACCTTGAAATGGGCTTTTCTCATTGGTCTGGTGTACCTTAAGCTGGTTGGCATGCAGGTCCCAGTGCACGTTTATCTATTTACTCAGGTTGTTTTGCAGGGGATGATTTCAGGGAAATCAGGGGATTTTAGGGCAAGAGGATTCTATCCAAACTGATTGAGTTGGATAGAAATTATGTGTGCAACACAGTACTGTAAATACTGCGCAGCATTGTGGCCTAGAGGGCACCATATGTACATTTTATAGCTAAGAAGTGAGCAAATACGGAATAGCTTGAAACACGATCAAGGACTGCACAGCCACGTTGTCCTGCAAAGGAGGCATTCGTCTCCCTTCTCAGCTGCTCTCCCTGATCTTTTCCCTAGCTATCACACTCCCAAATTGTTTACCCAGTTTCGCAGCACTGTGTGCCTGCGAAACGCCCGAGCTGGGGACGTCGGCTCTAGGACGAGCTCCAGGTCGTGCAGGGAAGTGACATCTGGTGTTTGGGGCTCTCGCGTGCTGCCCTTCGGGGGATGCGTGTTTGTTCGGCACAAACCCCGGCAGAGCAGAGACCTGCCCCTTCTTCTTCTTCTTCTGGCTCTTTTAAGCCCTCTCTTCCAGCCCACGTGAAGACGTTCTACTGATTTTCTATTTTTTTTTCTTTTTTTTTTAATGTAGCATGGTAAAGCAATCAGTTATTTAAATATGTAGATTGAGTTAATTAGAATATTAACAGAAGAAAGAATTTGATTATTTAAAACTCTTATTTGGAGACTGACACTGCAGAAAATGTGAATATATCTAGTCTGTTCATCCCTTCATGGAGTCTATAATCCTAAGAGACTGACAAAAATCCCCATGACATCCCCAAATGCTGATTTTTTGCAGTGATTTGGATCTCATGATTATTTGAAAGACATTTAAAATCATAAGCAGGCAGACAATTCCCCCCTGACTAAATCTCTGAGGAGGTTTTGGGGTTATTTTGAAGGATGCGAAATCATGTAAGCCTGTAAAATGTGATGACAAACAATGGAGTCAAATTTCAAATTTCTGGGAACCTTGGGCAAAGGAATGTGTAGCTTGTCAAAAAAGAGCAGGAGGGAGAAAGCCAGGACAGTTGTAAAAGCTACTGCTGGTTTCTAAATAACATGGCAGTGAGGCTTAAAGTTCATGGGTTAATCCTATCTAATTTTAATGGCTCTGCTGATATGAAGAACAGCTGAGCAATCAGACCCTTTCGAAGCTCCATATATATGGACATTGATCCACTAATGCTCCTTTCCTAGCAGGTGAAGCAAATATGTGTCTGTAATCAAACTGTTAAAAATGCCATTTCTTTGTTTCTGAACAAACAGGGTGACATAAGAAAATATAAGAAAGGGTGACAATGATGCTGTAGCTGGCACAATTTTTGAAGTGAAAACCCATGACAAGCGTTTTCTTTGTTGAAAGGAGAGGAGAAAATATGACACACAGAATATTTTTGGAAGATTAAATTCCTTGTTTCAACAGAACGAGGCTGCCGGATGATGAGCTGAGTATGAATCCTTGTTTACGAACAAACATTTCAGTATTTACTACCGAGGGATACCTATGCATGTGCTGCATGCGTACTGTGCACATACTGCAGGTGGCTTTTGCAGAACAAAAGGAAAAGTGCATGAGCAAGCAGAATAAAAAGGACAATTTATAAAATAGCTAGTACAAGTTTTAGCTGATTTCAGACTGGAATATATGAGCTTGCTAATTGTTTCCGGTACAGAATAAATATAAACTAGAATTACAATTCTAGTGGTTACAATCCTTGCAGAATAGCTTTAAGTTTTCCCAGTATTTTAGTCAGAGATTCTGCAAAATTCTCCTGGTCAGAAATGCAGGAGGCAGGAACTGTGTTTCTCAGCAATCCAAAAGCAGAGGGTCAGCAAACCCGATTTCTAGGGCTCGGTCTTCATGGGTCCAGGCCATCCACCTAGTGAACTGTTTTCTCCAATTAACTGGATCCCCCCCATTACAGCTCAGCAGAACTTTTCCAATAGCAGATTTTCCATTAAAAGAGGTTGTTTTATCAAGAACATTTAACAGGACTGGCAAAATAAATAAATAAATAAATTACAGAAATACTGGGGCGGAATTTTCATTTCAAGGTGGATTCATTTCATCTGAAGCAAAGTAATGGTGCACTGTGCTGCAGAGGTTACAATCTCTAAACCACAATCTGAGCAAGATATTTTTGATTTCAATCAACCTCCAAGCGATTTTTATATTGTGTTTTGTGGGAGACTCAAAGATTGTTCACTTTTCCTCCGTATTAGGAATAAAAACTGTTCAACGTAAGATGGGGCAGCCTTGGCCCTGGTCACCGGTACCTCACCCTGGTGGAACCCAGTCCAGCGTTGCAGGGAGAGAGTCGCCTCCGTGTGACAGCCCAACATCAGCCTCAGCAGAGTCGTTGTCCGAGTTCATTGAGGTCGGGAGCCCTGACATTAAACTGAGGGAACACCCAGAGAAACGCTTGCAAACGCTTCCTCTGCCAGAATGGGTGGCAGCAAAGCTTTTACTTAGGCAACCACAGGAATCGTTCGCTGGCACATTGCAGGCTCTCTGTGCCAAGGGCAGAGACCAAAGTTGAATTATTAAAGTGTGAACCAAGGGGGATTTACCCCGCTTTCCATGCACATGTGGGTGCAACTCCAGGCCTGATGCTGGCAGAGCTGCTCTTGGGCCAGGCCGTGGGGCTGGGGGGACCCTGTGCCCAGCACTGCCCCCATGAGCCCTGTGGTGCCCCAATACTACTTCATTTAGATTCAGCTTGATCCAAAAACTGTAACGTGCTCCCAACTCCTGCTCTGGGTGCAGCGACTGCGGGCAAAGCCGGGTGGGCGCCAGTTCACTCTGCTCGAGGGTGCCTCGCACGCAGACACAGAGCGCAGGCAGCCCGCTAGCTGGGCGGCTCTCAGAGAGTGCGAGGATTGACACGGGGAAAGACGTTCCCTCAAACCCTTCTCTGAAGAGGCAACAGTTAAATGTTTGTCCTTGCCTCTTTCTTTCGAAAGTAGGACAAATATCTATAGAGTTCCCAGCGGGGAGGTAATCTAACTTTAACTTTCACACAGCCAAGTAAAACACCCGAGACCCATGCGAGGGATGCAAGCAGGTCGTCTGAATTATGATTATTCAATCCGGCATTATTTTAATCTGACGCACCTCTTGGGTGCTTCTCTGATGTTCGTCTTGACCTCAAAACTGCTGTATCGATACCTCTATATTTACACACATTTTGCCTTATTTCAGTCCCTTAAAAACACACACACACACACACATATATATGCATGTATACATATGCAGTATCGGTACCCACACAGCGCAGCCCCCGCCGCGCGGCAGGCGGGCGCATTCGCAGGCCCCACGCCCTGAGCGCGGCCCCGGGCAGCCTCCCGCTCGTCGCGGCCGCAGGCGCCGGGGCCGCCGGCCCGGAGGCGGGTCCCGCTGCCCCGCTCGCCCGCGGCCGGCGGCAGCAGCC